>JACEGR010001331.1:0-174413 GCA_014170235.1 Listronotus bonariensis
AATTGATAACAAACAATGGACAACTTAAACGCAAATATCTCCAAACGGTTAGTCAGAACGATTCACAACGTCTATCTTGTGTACATGGTATGGAAGAGTTTGCTGGTTTACTAAATTAGGTAGCACAAAAACTTTGCGATGTTTTAGAAAAAGTCAAAGCAGTGTAGGAAGCTTCCTCTATTTAAATTATTATTTATATTGGATCTGAATTTTGCATTACAAAAACCCTAAAAACCCAGTTTTATTAGGATATTCGAAAGGTGACAAAAATTATGAAAATAAATTAAAAATGTTTTTTACATTGTAACTTTGTATTTTTCTTATCCTATTTCAACTTTTAAATATACGAGTAGCTATTAAATTTTAATATTTTGGCAAAAGGAACGGGTGACTTTTCCGTGCTCCATTAATTAGCGGACACACTGTTTAATCTAGAGCCAATTTCATTTTTTTAAATGTTTAATTTCTTTGATATGATGACCTGTTCCTAATGTAGCTTTTTTCTTTGTTTTAGGTAAGTCCCGCTTTCCTAATATGTTTTAAAAATCGTTTTTATAAAGATGGGTAAGTCATAAATTTTTTTATCCTTTCATGTTTTTGTTATATTATTCAGGATAGCAAAAACTTTTTGAGGTAATATCTTTGCTTTTTAAATTTATATTTTTTTTTGTTACAAACATTTTTAAAATTGGATTTTTATTAAAATATAAAGTTTAATGTCTTTCAAATACATTATCCATTTTCACTGTATTTTTAAAGCACTGAGCTGGAAACCCTCCGAATCAAAATTATAAATCTATGTCTTAACTAGGACAAAATTCTTTTAAATTGTCAGACATTTCTTACACTTCGCAGAAGTTGGTAATAACTTTTAATGGAAAATGAAAAAAAGTGAAAAGAAGTAGATAAAATGTCGATTATTATTTTTACGGTTCAACTTTGAGAAAATAACCCAGTTTTTATATTTTATTGTCAATACATATAATTTCCAGCTAGTCGTTTCAGCGTAGAGTGTATCGTATTAAATGCAAAAAAAAACAAAGGTAAAGGAGGTGGGTAAAGATCAGCCGTTTTTCGCCTATTATAGACACGAAAATTAAAAGTTCTTATTAAAATTTTATTTATAATATCTATAAGAAGTTTAGGTATTGGTCTTAAAATTTTTTAGAAAAAATAAATATAAATAAAAAATAAAATAAATGAATGGCAAATCACATAAAACGGCCATTAAACATGTTTTATTTGTTGACATTTTGTTATTTTTTGAGTGGTGTGTTTAATTTTCTACTAAAAAATCTGTCGTCAAGCCCTCGACGCATTAAGATTCTCTTTGGTTTTTGAACACTACAGTCAATAGGCCTCTAAAGCAGCATTTATTTGTTTTGATGCGTCAAGTGCTTGACAGTTTTTTTGGTAGAAAACTGGAGAAATCACTCAAAATCACAAAACTTCAACAAATATACCAAGTTTAATGGCCGTTTTATGTGACTTGATATTTATTTTTATTAATACTATCTTTAAAAAATGTAAAGACCAATACCTTAACTTCTTATATATATATAAATAATAAATTAATATTATTAAGAACTTTCAATTTTCGTGACTATGATGGGCGAAAAATGGCTTATCTTCACCCACCTTCTTTAATTAACTTTTTAGTTACCTAATTTTTATTATAACATTCTTTAATTAGCATTTGATTTTTTTAACCGATTTCAAAAGTTTCTTAATTTCTCTGTATGTTTTTTTGTATGTTACGCGATTACTCCGGAGTGTGTGAACCAATTTAAAAAAATCTATTTATTTTTTTAAAAGAGTGTACATCCGCGGTGATCCCATAAAGGGATATAAGGATCGCGAGAGAGACAAGTACTAGATCTATTTTTCCCTCTGCCGTAAGTTGTTCGTGCCGGAAAGCTGCCTCTAGGTAGGGAATATGCTCGATATTAAAGAGGCTTATTCAGAATCGAAACCCTTGGAGCAAAATTAACCTTTTCACCGAACTAAAGGAGGTGCCAGTAGTGTTTTTAGACTACATTAAAAATCACAAGCACGTGTAACTTGATTGGTTGAAAGCGCTACAAAGGGGCATGCAAAACTGTCACATTAGAGAGGGGGTCATGGTTAGTTTTGATTGGTTAAATCTATTTTTTTATTCGCTTTTAATTCGTTTTAAACCAGTCAAATTACACGCGCTTTTGCTTTTTACTGTTGTAGTCTATGCTTTTACCGATTTAATCGTAATAATAGTAAACTAAAAAAAAATAAACCGACTTCAAAATAAAAATAAAACTAACTAAAAAGTAAAAAAATATAATAAAAAAACAGAAGTTGGGTAATAACATAGTATATAGGGTGTCCCGTAATTAATTAAACATAGGTTAATGTAGGATACCTGGCATGAAAATAAAGCGTTTGAGGTTAATATCGCTTAGCAAAATGTTATTGGTTTTCGTTCTACAGGGTGTTAAAACTAACCGAACATTTAGTGAAATATCTTGGAATCCACTGAACAGATTAAAGTAAAATCTGGTGTACTCTTATTATTTGGGATGACGAACACGACTATGATATCCATTTTGCAATTACTACTAGATGGCGCTACATACAATAACATTGATTGATTAAAATGGTCATAACTTTCTTGACCTCCCTGTATGCACATTAGCGAGTGAAAATAATAAAACACCATTTAATTTAAGTCAAAAAGGTATATTTCTTTGATCTCCAAAATGTAGACCGTTTTCGAAATAAACGATTTTTTATTAGGTTGCGCATGAACACTCTAAAATTTAATTAACAAGAATAAAGTTAGAAAAGGCTATTGATTATAATAAATGTTTAAAGTGTTTAAATTTTGCCTGACTCAAACAATAATTTTTTTGGGTCCTGATGATATTGACTTCTTCCACAATCTTTTGGCAAAATTCCTGACGGTTATTTAATAAAAAAGTCGTTTATTTCGAAAACGGTCTACTTTTTGGAGATCAAAGAAGTATACCTTTTTTGACCAAAATTAAATGCTGTTTTATTATTTCCACTCGTACATGTGCATACAGGGAGGTCAAAAAGTTATCACTATTTTAATCAATTAATGCTATTGTATGTGGCACCATCTAGTGGTAATGGCAAAATGGATATCATATTCGTGTTCGTCATTGCAAATAATAGGAGTGCACCAAATTTCACTTTAATCCGTCCAGTGGATTCCGAGATATTTCACTAAATGTTTGGTAAAAATTAGTTTTAACACCCTGTAGAACGAAAACCAATAACATTTTGCTAAGCGATATTGAGCTCAAACGCTTTATTTTCATGTCAGGTACCCTACATTAACCTATGTCCAGTTAATTACGGGACACCCTGTATGCTAAACTACTCAATGTTAATAACTAAATAAACAAAAGCCTTTTATACTTTAATACCATAATATGGTATTACCCGACTTCTTTTTTTTTTTTTTTTTCTTTTTTATTATTTTCTACTCTTTAGTTAGTTTTAGAATTGTTCTAAAATCGATTTAATTTTTATAAAAAACCGTTTATTTTTATTTATCATAAGTATCAGTGTAGTGTATAAATGCAATATACATATTTACATCGAATCAACATCAATATTGACTCTATATGTTAAAAGTTTTCTGTTATAAAAAATGTTAACCTAACATGACTTGGTCCGTGAAATCTTTTAAAAAGTACAGTTTCCGTTCGTTCTCGGTAGTGACTAGAAGTTGGAAGGAAGCTTATACCGGGGTCTCACGTGGAATCGTGCATGGAGGATGTAGAAGACGTTCTGGTGCCCCGAGGAAGATAGGAAACTCACTGCTAAATTGAAAAGGCATCTTTTTTCTGGAGCTAGGCGCTGTGAGTGAAGTTTCCTATAACCTGATTTGTTTCTGTTTAGCGTACTGCACGAGGTATTCTTCAATGGCGAAGAATGGAGGCGGGCGCTGCGGGTGACGTCAGTACTGAAAGAAACCGGTTATGCGCGATACCAGTAGCAGCTCTTGGGAAGATGGCCGCAATTTATGCATTTTTATAGCTTCGTTATTGACATGTGTTAGGAACTTCTGGGAGCTACAAAGCTCGACTATCCAGAAGTTCCAACGACAAAGTCCTGGAAAACTTATAAGCGACATCGCTTATATGATCGGAAGGGAGAGAGCTGGCGATTCACTAGCATGAAAGCCATAAACAAGCAAGCATCTTTTGAAATTAATTAACATGTGTAAAAAGGTTTTATTTTTCTTTCTCAAAAAGTTTACCTTACAAACATTACTTATGTAACAAATTATAATATACAAACTACTTTTTATTCAAATTTTATAGTGGCGAGGAGACGGGAAACTTTTATTAAACACAATAATGTTGTAACTAGGCCAAAACCATTTTACGACTAAGATAAAACAAACTTTTTACCCGAAATATAATAAATAGAAAATTACGTTGGGAAGATAAAAATGGTAAATTCAGTGACCTGTTTTTGTTTTGTGATGGCCATGGTAAATTCGTCGGCTGTTACACAACGCGGTTTTATTGACTGTTGCAAATTGAATGGGAAAATCTAATTAGATGTGGTTAATTTAGAGATTAAAATAGGTCACAAAATTTAGGTTTATTTGTATTTTTAATGGTTTAGTAATTTAGTATACATTTAAGTAAATAAAAATCATATGGGGTCAATCCACTTTTTTGGCCATATTTTAAAATTTTCTTATTTATTTACTTTTTTGTAATACTTATTTATTTTGATTGTAATCTGCAAACAGTTTTAATGATAAACCTAGAAAACTCCATATTAGGTATGTTATTCGAACCCACACCACCAGGATAAATAAGCAAGGTCACTACCAACAGAGCTAACTAACCTGTCCATTATAATTATTAGGCCATATTGCCATATCTAAAAAACAATCAAATTGTGCTACTGACAACAATTTAATTATCCAAGTAACTGATTTTTTAAGAGGCTGGTTATAAAGTTTTAGTTTTAGGTAAAGTGCCCTCTGGCGGTATTTAAAAATACTTTTGTCTTAAAATTTTAGAATCTGCAAAGCTCGATTTGTGTGCCAAATATTAACTGGATTGGTTAAAAAATAAATGCAATATGGCGAAAAAACCAAAATTAAAATTGAACTTTGACGGCTTGTAACTCGAAAACGAAGAACATTTTTAAAAAAATTATATGAAGCTCTACCCTTATTTTCCCAAATAGAATCACCCCCTTAAGTTTCGTGATCGATTTTTGAATCACCCTGTATTCTTATCTAAATTAAATACTATCCAAAACATCATAATTTATTTAAAAATTTAATAACTTACCTCAACGTTATTCAAGTTACTAATTTTCAAAGAGACTGGTTGTCCGACGGACATTTTTGATTTTAAAGAAAAAGCAGTGGCATACTATTTTTTCTTTAAAAAAAAAACAAATCTTGTTTAAACGCCACTGCTATTTTTAACTTTAACATATTTATGAAGTGATAGAAAAGTTATGATAAAAAGTTTTTTTTCGTAAAACTTTAACACCCTGTATCTCGGAAAGAAAAAATGTTCAAATATAATTTTATTTCAAGAATGCTTTTATTTTATTGCATTTTATTTAGTGTTTAAACGAAAGTACGAACTTAAAAATAACCCTGTATGTTGAGCCATTTTGATCGCGTATAACTTTGATACAAATAATGTTATCAAGATGTGGTTTTCGCAAAAACCCATAGTTTAAAAAAATATATTTTATCTTCGCGATTAGGTTGTGTCATTCCGTTAATACAAAAAAATAATGATCGTTTTTCGATATAGGATAATTTTGTTATTTCAGTTGGAAAGCCATGTAGGTAGGTATATAGCGATGTACTTTTTATATGTTCTTGTTTTACATCTTGAGTTTGCATGAGACTTTAGTTTTAAATATAAGGAGTGTCTTTTTAAAAAGGGATATATCAGTTTTATCATATTTTACAGGAAATGATGATTGATTATTAAAAATTGGAAATATCCCCTGAAGTTTGGTATGCAATGGTAGATTTTCCCATTTCGAAGCCTTACGTTTAAAAAACTGTAAATCTTCTTTGTATTTTATCTGGTTGTTGTATTTTTTTATATTAAGGCCATAATTTGTTTAATACACAGTGTATCTATACGTAACTTAGCGTCATATAAAAACTTTTTGTTAATAATTTTAAGAAAAAAATTCTTTATAAAAAAATCTGCTTGGTCTCAACCCAAAGATCTATCAAACAAAGAATAATTGTATTAATTTACCTGCAAGGTTTTTCGTAAAATTAAAAAAATAAACTTAAAAATATCTTCTTTGAAAAGTTTTCTTAAAAATATCCCCTTTTCTTCGAGATACGATTTTTTAACTGTAATTTATTAATGAATATGTACAGATTTTTTTTAGTTGAAGGCTAATGATTTGTGCATTTAATATACAGAGTATCTCTAAAAGGTCTGTACAAAAAGCTACCACAAATTCCTTGGATTAAAAATAAAACGATCCAACGCAATTTACCTTAGTCCAAAAGTTGACCGTTTAGGAGATACAGGGTGTCAAAGTTTAAGTTTTATTTTGGTAATTTTTAAATACTTTCTTTAATATTAAACATTTTCTCACCAAATTTAATATTATGGGCTTTTGGGGCTGGGAATCGAAAGCTGTCCATATTTTTCCCATAAAATTTAGAGGGAGCCACCTGCAGTCCTTTGCTTTAACTTTTTGGTGCCTCGGGATATTATGGTTTTGATAACAAATGTCTTTTCTTCTATAATTTTTGTTTAAAAGTGGTATTCTTGGCACATATCGATACGAAAAACCGTTTATGAGATATTTCAGATTAAACGATTTATAACACACAAAATTAATCCCTCACGCTTTATTTAGGCCACCCGGATTTTCTTATAGCTTATAAAATGCTACCACAAACTCCTTGGACCAAAATACGATGACTTAATGCAATTTAACTTAGTGGAAAGATTGCTGCTTTGAAAGATACAGAGTGTCAAATTTTCCATTTATTTTTTTACTTGGACACCCTGTACCTTGCGAACGATCAACCTTTCGACTAAGGTAAATTGCATTAGATCGTTGTATTTTGGCCCAAGGAATTTGTGGTAGCATTTTATAAAGCTATAAGAAAATCCGGGTGGCCTAAATAAAGCGTGAGGAATTTATTTGTGTATTATAAATCGTTTAATCTGAAATATCCTATAAACGGTTGCTCCTATCGATATTTACCAAGTATACCATTTTTAAATAAAAATTATAAAAGAAAATATTTTTTTATTAAAGTCAGATTATACCGAGGCACCAAAAAGTTATGATATTTCAAAATAAGCAAAGGAATGCAGGTGGCTCTTTCTACATTTTATAGGAAAAATATTGGCAGCTTTCGATTCCAAGCCCTATAAAACCCCAATACAAAATTTGGTCAAAAAATGTTTAATGTTAAAGAAAATATTTAAAAATAACCAAAATGAAATAAAAACTTTAACATCCTGTATCTCCCAAACGGTCAACTTGTACAGGCCTTTAGAGACACTCTGTATATACAGGGTGATTCAAAATCGATCACGAAACTTAAGGGAGTGATTCTTGACAAAATAAGGGTAGAGCTTCATATAATTTTTTCAAATTGTCATTAGTTTTCGAGTTACCAGCTGTCAAAGTTCAACTTTGATTATGGTTTTTCGCCATATTGCATTTATTTTTTAACCAATCCAGTTAATATTTGGCACGCAAATCGAGAATTGTGTGCCAAATAACAACTGGATTGGTTAAAAATAAATGCAATATGGCGAAAACCCAAAATAAAAATTGAACTTTGACGGCTTGTAACTCGAAAACGAAAGACATTTTTAAAAAAATTATATGAAGCTCTACCCTTATTTTTTCAAGTAGAATCTCCCCGTAAGTTTTATTGATCGATTTTTAAATCACGCTGTATAATAAGTTCCCACATGAAATTAAAAAAGTGCAAAAACTGAAAATATCCCCTTTTGCAAAAACCCTCCTCATATGACTTCTACGATGATCGAAACGGTTGGCTTTTAAGACTGCACCTTCTTAAAAATTTCTTTTATTATCAAAAATATAAATTTTTCAGGTATAAATTTTCTAGGCACTAATCTAGTACATGTAAAATTTATTACCATACCCACGCTAAAATTTTCTTACAACAGTTAGCATAACATACATTTCAGGTCTTTTGTTTATTCTACCATAATATGATGCATGTATTTCTATGACAAAATATCTTTAGTTTGTCTAACTAATTTTCAAATTATGTAACATTTTATAATATAACATAATTAAATATTAAACAATAATATACATGCCTTATATGTGTTTACAATGTACCAACAAGAAAATGGGTACAGTTTAAAGGTTATTTAGAAATTAGATGTTCAGTAAGAATTGTCGTTTTACCTTGTATTGTTTGCTTTTAATTTAGCATAAAAAATGTGTAAGTTTTCTATTTTGCGTCATTACAATTGAGATAAACCGGTTTTAATAATGCTAAATTAGATAGATAATTGCAACTAGTAATTAATAAATTTAAAGGATAAGTAATAGAACGCGACCAATTTATTTTTTTTCTTGTTACAAAGAAAGCATTAAAATTGTAAAAATTTCTCCTAAATGATTTTGCACATATTAAGTTTGTGCCATTGTTAATTCGGTACATACAATTTGTCAATTTTATAAAAGTACCACCCTTTATATGCCAGCCTTTATGATTTTCTAAAAATGCAAAAATACGTAACTTTGTAATCTCTGTACTGGTGGCCGGTAGTGGCAACGTATAAATAACTATATAGCAGTCTCGTGTATAGCTTTCGCCCATTAGCGCACCGTCCGGTTGATCAACTCGGTTTAACACACTCATTGAAAAAGAAAGTAAGTAACAGACGCCGCCGAGATGCAAGGGACATCCGTTGTCAGATATCCACGGGCGTTTTCGCGCTGAGAGAAGTGATTTTACTTAAGCTATTTCTACTGGCTACGATATTTTGTGGTAAATAGTGTTTTAAAACCAGTTTACATAGGTACATTAGAAACGCTCCGCTGGTAATATTTGTTGAGTTCAAAGGGCAAGCGGCAGGGCTTTTTTGCTCACGTATATTGTATAGCCGCCTGATTTAAAAATACAAATTCTTTTATTCTAACATAAAGATCAAAGGTACTTCTAGGAGTGGTAACAGCAACCCCTAAAGTATTTTATGGAAAGGGGGTGCAGATCGTTGAAATAATTCGGTAATACCTTATTTTCAAAGTCATTTAATTGCTCATTCAAATTAACACTTTGCATAATACTTGGAAAAAGTAAGCAATTCGTTATTTTTTCTAGTTAGCTTATCATAGAAAACAATTGTACCTCGAATAGTACCAAGTGTGCCTAATAACTATGATTAGTTTATTGGCTTTTTAAATAAAAAAATATTTATAAATGAAAAATATACATAACCTTAAACTTTGTCTACAATAATATTGTTTCTACGCGATGTAAATCACGGTACAACAAAATATGGCGAAAAATTTTCCTCCTACAAGTAGATCCTAAGAACAAAGCTTAAACTTTTATAAAAAAACAGCATATTGCATAATAAAAGGCATACTTGTAAGAATACTTAGTTATGTATGGGCCTTACAATTTTTTTGCAGATAATTATATGAAACTAAGCATAACCATTCTGTAATATACATATCTCAACAATGATCAGCTTATCAGTATCGACTGTTTTAAAATGCATAATCATGGACAATTTTTGCCAATATGGCAAAGAAAACTTTTATTTTGAAAATTTTGAAATAAAGTTGTTTAGTTTCCGACCTACCCCAGAGAAAATCCAAGTGTTAAAAGCAAATCCTCTGTTGGCGTTTTTTTCGTTAACTTGATCCAATTGTCTTAACAAATCCTGAATTTTAGCTTTATATTTTTCAAAAAACTATAGCTAGTTAAAAAACTTCTCTCTCTCAGTTTTTTATGCGAAACTTTTAGATGATTCTTATTATAAAAAAGCAAATATTTTTACAAAATTTGTAATTTGCCGACAAACATTTTATTAAATTCATAAAAAAACAATATGGATAAAGGGTACGATTTTTAAAGCTAAATTTAGATATGATCAAATTGTAACAAATCCTAAATTTTGCATTTTTATTTTTTAAAAAGCCAGGTGATTTTTTTATTTTAACAATATTTTTACGCAAAACTTTCAGATGCTTTATATTATTATAAGGCAGATATTTTCGCGTAATTTGTGATTTTACGACAAAAATTTGATTAAATTCATTAAAAAAATATATTGATTAATAATACTCTTTTTAAACTTAGACTTTTTTCTGGATCATTATCAAGCTTTTTTTCACAATTTAAAAACATAAGTTCCTTTAACATTAACTTAACGCTAATAGCTTTTGATAAATATTTAGTGTAAGTCCTGTTTAACTTACTTACTAAATGTGATTTAATGTACCATTAAATACAGAAACATAATAACAACAGTACAAACGGTTATCGACCTAGGTCCTTCAGCCTCTTTCTTAATTTTTTAGGTGAAATAATTTGAGAATCCTGAAAGCGTTTAAGCTCAATATCGCTTGGCAAAATGGTATTGGTTTTTGTTCTACAGGGTGTTAAAACTAATTTTTTACCAAACATTTAGTGAAATATTTCGAATTCAGTGGACAGATTAAAGTGAAATTTGGTGTACTTTTACTATTTCGGATGACGAACACGAATATGATATCTATTTTGCCATTACCACTAGATGGCGCCACATACAATAACATTGATTGATTAAAATGGTCATAACTTTTTTGACCTCCCTGTATGCACATTTGCGAGTAGAAATAATAAAACAGCATTTAATTTTAGTCAAAAAGGTATACTTTTTTGATATCCAAAATGTAGACCGTTTTCGAAGTAAACGACTTTTTTATTAGGTTGCGCACGAACACTCAAAAATTTAATAAACAACGATAAAGTTAGAAAAGGCTATTGATTATAATAAATGTTCAAAATGTTTACCATCCACTAGGACACATTATCTAATTCTTTTATTTAAATTTTGCCTGACTCCAAGTAATAATTCTTCTTGGGCCCTAATGATATTGACTCCTTCCACAATCTTTTGCCACAATTCCTGACAGTTATTTAATAAATAAGTCGTTTATTTCGAAAACGGTCTACTTTTTGGAGATCAAAGAAGTATACCTCTTTTGACCAAAATTAAATGCTGTTTTATTATTTCCACTCACAAATGTGCATACAGGAAGGTCAAAAAAGTTATGACTATTTTAATCAATTAATGTTATTGTACGTGGCGCCATCTAGTGGTAATGGCAAAATAGATATCATTTTTGTGTTCGTCATCCCAAATAGTAAGAGTACCTACACCAAATTTTACTTTAATCTGTCCAGTGGATTTCGAGATATTTCACTAAATGTTTGGTAAAAAATTTGTTTTAACACCCTGTAGAACGAAAACCAATAAAATTTTCTAAGCGATATTGAGCTCAAAAGCTTTACTTTCATGTCAGGTATCCTACATTAACCTATGTCCAATTAAGTATGGGACACCCTCTATATTTTTACCACCTAAAAGTTTAGTCTTTCCCCTTTAGAAAATGTAACATTCATATGTTATAGGGTTTTCTTAAAATAATGGATTTATTGGTCTTTAAAAATTAACTGCAATGCATGTAAGGGCATTATTTATTTGACAAAGAAAATTTTCTATATACAAGGTTAAAGAAAAAAATACGGCTTTTAAGATATAAGTTATTCAATCTTTTGTCGATATTGTGAATATCCTAAAGCTTTGATGTCGTATTTTTGCCTGTAACGTTGTATGCACCAATTTTTTTTTGTGAAATGTTACTCTTAATTGCCAAGCAGTCAATTCTTTAAAAATTAATAAACCTATTATTTTTTGCAATACCCATAACTTATGTTTCATTTTTTAAAGGGAAAATACGTTATTTAGTTTTAAGATGGTACAAAAATATACATAGGGTTCCATTGAAAATAACAGATGTTACCTTATACCGGAAAATCGGCCATTTTGTTTTTGTGTCAACGGAATGTCACAACAAAATGGCAAGGCTATGATAAAAACTTTTTCAAAATCTAAGGCCTTCTGCGAAAACCGCATCTTGTAAACTTTATTTGTTCTAAAGTTATTCGCGATCAATATAGTCGGACACTCTGTATAACATAAATGAAATATAAAATTATTTATAATGTTTTTTTGTAATTTAACAATATTACATAATTTAGTATGTGTAAAAAAACGGGCCGTTAATACATAATTTCTACAATTTATTAATACCATCACTGTCACGTTTATTATTTTAGGCTCAAATTATTTTCGAAAAAATATATTTTATTTCACTTTATGTAAAACTAAATTAATGGATATATTAGTGTCTAAAACAAAATTATAAAATATGAAAATGAAATTTAAAACGCTAATGGGCGAAATAATTTAAAATAATAGGGCCTCGACAAAATGCAGGTCCATTGTCAAAATTTTATATTTGTTTATTTGGTATTTTAATGGGTTGCCACCGTATTTTCAAAGTGCTCTTTTTGTTTTATAATTTTAATTAACAAAATATTAATTTCAATATTAATACAACTAAATTTAATTTGGTGCCATATTATTTAATGGTACAACAATAAAATAAATGTTGTAAGTATACAGGGTGTCCAAAAAGGTAAGCTATTTCATGATAGGGTGAGAGTGAGCCAAAATTATGTTTTTACATTATATAAAAACAAAGTTCTATCGCGCTTTGTAAGGAAGTTATTGATCTTCAAAGATGGATGTAAAATATTTTTTTCTTTTAATTATAATTATCAAACTGTTGCCACAGTTTCAAATCAGATCAAATCAAATCATTTATTAATGTTTACACACAAGAGTGATTACACACGTCAGTCATCTTTTAAATTACCATGTACTATTACAAATAAATAAATACTCAAATAAAGGTTTAAAAGATTAAAAATAATAAAATATGGCCATGGTCAACCAAATGTTTAAATGAAATTAACAATATTTAAAAATTTACAAATATTACTATGAAATTAACAATATTAACATAACAATTTAAATTACAATTACAATTAAAATAGATATACATATAGTATTAAATTGTTTACTTTTTTTCTTTTAAAATTACGATTCTTCATGGGATATCATAGTACTTTTCAGACTATATTACAGTCATCAATGAACTCCCCCACACTGTAATATGCCCGCTGCACAAGCCATTCCTTCACATAAGCCTTAAAATCTTTAGCAGATAACTCTATTATTATTTTGTTATGTACTTTGTTAAGGAACACTATGTTATAGTAGTTACTGCCAATTTTGTATTTGTACGAGTATTTTGCGTATGTATCTCATTTGCTCCAGTAAGAGTGTGTTTGTTTTGATGTGCTTTGTTAATAAGGCAAAGTAATATATAGACTTGACAGAGTAAGAATGCCCAGTTCTCTGTATTTATGCCTTACCTCGTCCCTATATCCAAGCCCACAGATTATACGTATGACCATTCTTTGCAGTCCAAATATTCCATTGGCTGTCGATAAGGGCATGATAAGCCGTTTTAAGGTCGTTTGTATCTAATATCATAGCTAAGTTTCTTATCAGGAAAATGTTTGAGACCATTTTTTTTGCTAGATGATCCACGTGCATATTAAAGTTCAATTTTGGGTCTAAATGAATGCCCAAGAATTTAGCACTATCGTTTAAATGATTTTTTATTTTGGCAACCAAATACCTTCATAATACTTCTTTCCATAGGTAAAAGGCTGTTCAGTAAGTCGGGATTAAACAGGGACTGGCGATTTTTTCTTTCATTTTATGTGTGCATTTTTGACAAAGGTGAAAAGCTTGTCATTTTGATTTGACCATATGATTCCTTTGATCTTTTTTCTACAAATATACCATGTTTAAATCGATATGTTGCACCGTTTATCATAAAATCGCAACTTATCTACTTTTAGAAAAATACATTAATTTTATCCTTCTAAACATGTTTTTAGTATTATCGCAAAAGATCAGAACAAAAAAACAAATTTATTTCTTTCATAACATACATAAATGCAGTATTTTAAAGCAAATTCAACTCTTTATCAAAAAAGTTTAAAAGATAAAATTGAGCTTATATTTTTTAAAGTATAATGTAAAGGATTTCTGGTATGGTTATGTCACGCTACATAAAAAAATAAATTTTAAAATGCAATTAAAATTTCGATAAAATTTCATTTAAAAATCACACTTTTGAGTCTGTTATGGTAAAACCGGCAATAGAGAAAATTTGTCAGGTACGCATAAAAATTACTTTTCATTAGAATAACAGCACTACTTAGTTTTGTTATTATCGGTAGCTGGTATAAACCAGACAATTATATGTGTAATTTTAACTTAAATAATGTGTTTAAAACTAACCTAAAAATATTATTACAAATTAACGCAATGCTGTATTAAATAATTATATTTTAAAACATTAGTAAAGGTTTTGTTATAGTTATTCTTTTAAAAACAATTTGGGAGAAATCTGTAATTTTCCAATCTTGAAATAATCATTTTCGTGGCAGCAAATAAGCATGGGTTATGAAAGCAAGGTGAATGAGGTTATAAGAAAGACTAACCAGAACTTATAGAAGCTATGGTAATTTTTAATTCACTGTCAACGACAATTTTTGTGTCTGATTTCTTCATATTAAATTTTAATTGCTTTTAGCCCAAAATTAAGGAAAAAAAAATATTATTTTTTTTATTGAAATTCGTTTTTTGTATAAATTAGAGCAATTTTCCAAGTTTTCGGAAGCAACAAAAATATATTACCTCTTAACTTTTTTCTCCAATGCACCATTTTCGCGTAAAAAAATAAAAACCGTTTTCATGCATTTGTGGTATCACGAGATTATTTTAAAATTGTATGCTGGTGCCTATTTTTATATTTTTATCCGCCAAAACGGTGCCTCAGAGTAAAAAAGGTCATGAAGTCAAATTTGCAATGGTGTACCAATTTTTTTTTCTTTTAATTGTATTTTTTTATGTTTGTATAAGCTTTCTATTATATTAAATGTACTTATTAACGTAAATCAGACAAAAGCAAACTTTAAGAAGTAAAAATAAAAATTTACGTGTTTTTAATGTCAGAATTTAAGCATGAGAACAGAAACAATTTTTTTGTTTTTTGTTGACCTGTGTTATTAATACAGCTCGTATTAAATATGGAAAGAAGAATATGGCATTTTTCTTATAAATTTACATGCAACAACCATTAAACAAAATGTACAGACGAAAGTACTGAACAATATTTTGCGGGTAATGAAAGCAATTTGCCAGTGTAAATGTTGCGGTTAGACCATGCAACAATCCATAATTTATTAATACAAAAAGTAAGAACCAGAATGGCAAGAATAAATTAATGCTGATTTTTATTTGCAACCTGGTAAATTTGAGAAAGGTTGCCCAATTTACCCTTAAACTTTATTTGACATTCATATAATTAGTAGTACCAACCAGCACCAAAATAACGTTGAAAGAACTATGTTTTAATAAGATAATTACTTTTTTTAATATTACCTAAGTACATATCTTTAAGTTACGATTAATTGTAAAGAAAACCTGCTATTTGCAAAAAAATATTTTAATTTTGTCAAACCTAACCAATAAAATTAAAGCATTTACATGTATCTCCCTATTAAGCTGTATCTTCGTTAATTTTGCTTCATTTTATCTCAAATTTTTACACGGTATTTTTGTAGTTGTCCTTTATGAAAAAAACTAAATAATAAAAAAATACTAAATTAAAAGTTTAAATACCCTACCCCTCTTCCCTTTTACACTATAGATTTTTAATGCATTTAGCTGTGCAGTATAGGTACATACGAAAACACTCCTGCATTCAGGTACACGATAATTAATTTAACCTTTGTTGGCTGCCACTAACAAGTGCTAATGGTCATGGACGAGGACCACTGAACGATAAATAGTACGTAAATATGTAAAATATATTAGAATATGTAATAGTAAATATATTGACTTGCTTACTTACCTGTTTACGTAAATAGAATTATCTATTTTAATAATGGTTGTTACATAGATATGTATGTATCTATGTAATTTATTCTACCTGTAATGTACTGATAAGGCATCATAATTTTAGGCCGGCAGACCCTGCTCTAATATTCGTCAGCCTCTTGGGTCATAGATTGGGTCAAATACAAAGAAATAACAGATGTTTACCCGTATTTACGTGGGAATAATGTGATAAAAACCTTGACAGTGGCGGTGCGCTTGAGTTTATTTTTGGGAACTTACCCTTTTTAAACAGTTTAGGTAAAATGAAAATCTTGTTTCTTTTATATGTGTAAAAAAATTATTTTACAATTTATAGTATATCAATATTGTACAGTTGGTATAATTATAGTTAATAATAACCATTTTATTAAGAAAATAATACACATTAAAAATGCATAGTCAAAAAATAATTATTTAAAATATAATCTATACCTAATTAAATATGCTACATAATCTACATCTAGTTAATCACATTCTTCCATATCTGACATACTATCACTACTTGAGTCATATGAGTCTACTTGTATAATTAAAGGTTCAACAGTTGTATCTACTATTTTATCCAAAGACCACATTTTAT
Source organism: Listronotus bonariensis (assembly GCA_014170235.1). Classification (NCBI taxonomy): domain Eukaryota; kingdom Metazoa; phylum Arthropoda; class Insecta; order Coleoptera; family Curculionidae; genus Listronotus; species Listronotus bonariensis. The sequence continues at coordinate 16,690 of JACEGR010001331.1, forward strand.
TTTCTACTTCTAATACATGTTCGACACATTTTTTCCAGTTTTCTGGGGAAGCATTAGATATGGCAATTTGAAATAGTTTTTTTATATCTACTAGTTTAAACGTAGTATTATTTCTGGCTACTTCACCTTTCACCTGTGCCCATATAAATTCTATGGGGTTTAGTTCGCAGTGATAAGGTGGCAGCCGATATACAGTTATATTTTGTTTCTTGGCTATTTCATCAATTACAAAACGTGTGTACTTAGCTTTATTTGTGGCGACTTCACTTTTTACTAGCTGCAACAACTCTAGTTTAACACTATCTGTAGGATGTTCAATATTTTGCTGCATCAACCAGGATTGAATGTCTTTTTAAGCCAGCTTAAAGAGCATTTTGTACGCGCTTCCTGCATCCGAATGCCTCTGTTCCAGACCGGAAAACAATTTTTAAATGGGTTGCTAACTTAAGGGCAACTGGTTCTTGACTTTCCTAAATCAAGACAGCGATCCGAGATGAAACTGCTGCTATTTCTCAAGATATGGTGATAAAAGTGATGCGGAACTTCTAGGAACGCCTTCGCATGTGTGTCGCTCCTAGCGGCCGTCACTTACACGATATAATTTTGAAAACATAGTTAAAAAAACCTTAAAGTGTGCTCTTTTTGAAAATAATAAAAGTTTAGCTTCATATTTTATAGTAGAAAATTTTTATTTGCTACCCAAATGTGGGAGTCCATTCTGCCGCACCCTGTATAATCGAATACGTTTTTAACAATCTGCTTTTCGTTTACAGTTAAATGGCCGAGACATGCGCGTTTCTGCGGAGAAGCCATTTTTACAATACTGTAATACTTTGAACAATAGTTTAACAATTTATAACCACTCAGTTGCACATACGGAAAGAAACTAAAATATATATAAAATTTAAAATCCTTATTTAACGCAATTCGGTGTATTTCTACCTGTTCTTTGCACAGAGACTGGTGCGCCTATGGTTTACAACCTTCTAACCGTCCCGAGACATTTTTATTACTATCTCTTGCAAAAAAATAGGGTATAGTATTGGAATATTTTTGTTGCAGTATTCGAATGCCGGTTCCGAGTATTCATAAATACTGAGTATTCGAATACTTTTTTTCTTTAAAGTATTCAAATATTCGGTATTCCAATACTTTTTCCCGAGTAAACTAAACTCTGCTATCAACATATTTTGTATATTATACCTAGAAACGGTATTTCATAATTTTAATTTTTTTAAAAATGTATTGGTGATTAAAAATTTCTGCAAGACGATAGCGCTTGAAGCATTATGCAACTTTTGTTCAAAACATTTTTTTTCCAAACCGGCTGGAGAGATATTAATCGTAACATTACTTTTCAAAAATTATAAAGCAGTCATAAATAAATGATAATAGTTTACTATTAACAATGTATCTAATCTAGACTATTTTGGAAAAATATGCGATTTAACGATAAACTATATCTTATTCGCCCATTTCAACATAAGTAAAATATAACTATTATTCTCTATCTTCTGTTTATTTTATGTCGTTCATTTATCGTAGATATTATTTCTATTGTCTTGCCCGGTTGCAGAGTAGGAGAGTCTCTGCCTTTTACCCAGGCGACTCGGGTTGAATTCCCATCTGGGAAGACATATTTAGGTAGTGATTTAATAACGTCCGTAGTGGCCCTGCCGCATTCTCTATGAAGTGCTGCGAGGTTCAATAACTGCATGTTTCAGTTCTTGGCAAACGTTAACGGAAAAGGAAACAAGATGGGGTAAACATTGGAAAATTACCGACACCTACTGTACTTTGGTACTAAGGTATCAAGCTTTTGTAGGCTTACTTAAATTATAAATTATACATTGTTAATTTTTGCATATCGACGGCCTAATTCCAATATCCCGTATCTGAAAAAACGTAGTTTTACAGGAAATGGAAAAAACTATCTTATTCTTAAATTTTAAAGTAATTTTTATGTTTTATTGTTTAATTTAACCTTTTAAATTTTATGTAACTTATATAATGCATAGTAATCAATATTTTCAGTTTTTGTTAATATTTACCGCAGATACAGGATATTGATGCAGTTGAGTTCTCAAAAATGGAGATACGGGATTTTAATTTTAAATAAACTTTGAATGATTTAAATAAAGTAATAAGATGAAATTAAAAACTTTAATTAAAAAAATAATTAAATGTTAAACACATCGTAATTAACATTCTGCAACAAACAAAAATAAACATTCCTAAAAATATTCTTATAGTTGGTATTTTTTAAACACTTATTTATCAAAAAATATACCTTTAGGTTTGACAATACATAGCGGTATTATTCAGTAGGAATGTTATCATAAAAGGCATGGTAGTCAGCAGGAATGAATGATTTTAAATCTTTCAAATGATTAAATTTATCCATTTTAATTTTAAGTCTGTTCAAATGAAGTCTTGAATATTGAGTCACTTCAAATCCCTTTGGATTGATTCGCAGAGGTAGTGGCTGATATTCATGGCTAAAGTTGATTTTAAACAAAATTTTCTTTTCAATTGGACAATATTTTATCGCCCTTAAATCCGTTACAGTTGGGTCATTCACCCTTGTACCAGGGCGAATACTTTTATAAACCATTTCCTTCACTGCAAAGTTTCTAAACATTGTATGGTTCAACAAAAAAGCCCTAAATGGTTGTGGTTTTGCTCTGGCTTCTTCTGTTACTCGTATGTAATCATGAGGTAAGTAAACTTTTCTGTTTTTAAGTTTTACTTCTATGAGGTGATGGACACTATCACATTCCATTTGCGTATGTCCTTTCACCAAATACTTTTGCTCAATTGTCTGCCCCCTTTTATTGCCAGGTTTAGCAAAGCATTAGACAAGACTGCATTTCTGTTTTGGTAGCAGCATCCGTCAGACCATAATATAACTGGTAAATTAGTATCTGGGCAATTGTCTTCTATATGTTTGATTATTAAAGAGGTAAATGTAGAGGCACTTAAGTCGCCCTCCGTTTCATCCCACCAATAATTTGCCCCATCATGTGATTCCAGATTATATACCGTAAAATTGTGCACGGTTAGTTTTTTCTTATAATATATAGCGCTCGCGTTAATTAGTGGACAGTTTTTTACGGCTTGCAAATCCATGGTAAAAGTATAATTTCTTAAACGGCAGGCATCTTCCTTGTCTTTTGATTTTTCTTCGCGAGCAGTATTTTTCTGATCTATATGACTAGCATAATCCTGTTCTTTTACATTTCCAACCTCATATGAAGCACATGTATCACGGAAATCTTTCTTTGGTTTGTAAAGGCTTAAGTTCAAATCACAAAATATATTGTCAAAAATTGTAGAAGATACTTTGGCTTTATTGTTAGTTTCACAGTAGGTTAAATATTCCCTATAAAGTTGTGCCTTTGACTGAATTATAGTTTCTAAATATAACTTACTACTGTTTTTGCGACAATAGTGAGATGGCATTTTGGGAAGGCTTTTGAACCACGAAATAAGAGTGGCTCTTTTTTCTTTGTTATCTTCTTGCTTTACTGTTGATTCATACATTTTACTTGTGGTATTTAGACCATGTTCTGTTTTTTTAAACCTCCCATGAACCATGTCTTCATTTATCCCAAAGGTATTCAAAAACATTTTTTTGCATACCCTCTTCTTCTCATTGTTTTTATTTCTCAAGTAATACCAGTACGTTCCAGTTCTTCTGGAAGGCTCGTCTCCTTTAGATGATCTCTTTGTTGTGGTGTACTCCATGTTTCCCGTGATATAAGCCCTTTTCTCCCCCAGTCCATTTTTTCCCAAAATGTTTTAAACATGAGTTTTCTTTCGTCTTCTTCAAATGTCTTACAGAAATGTTTAGAAGATTTTTGACATACGCTTGACCTGCAAGAACCACCCATTTTTCTTTCTGGCCTGTTAATCCCGTAGGTAATATCTTTACTTTCGTTTCTTTGATACCCTTCATACCTCATTCCCCTCATTCTTTTGTACTTTGTTTTATTAACCAACCAGTTGGCTTTATCTGCGTCCTTCTTCCGTTTACGTGTTTTGCTAGCTTCTCCATTTTCTTCACGTTGACGGTTGCTATTTAGGTCCTCATGATCAGAGTGAAAATCCGATTCTGATTGCCGTATGTCTTGATCAGCAGAGTCGCCTTCATTTCTTGCGTGATTTTCCAAAGATGCGGTATCGGTATCGTTAAAGGCAAGATTCGAAAGTTCCATATTATATATGTGTTTTTTTCGAAGTGCCGGGGAATCTATTTTTTGTTTTCTGCATCTTCTGTTTCACTAAGGATCTCACTTAAAAGTTCTGCATTATCTTGAACAAAATCTGGCTCCAAATGAACTTCTGCATTATTATCAATTTCACCAATATCAATACATACATCATTTTGCAAACAGTCATTCTTCTTGTTAACGTCTTCTAAAATTGCAGTTTCTAATGAAGCAGACCAATTGTGAGTTTCATCTGTGGTATTCAAAACTTTTTTCATATCGTTAGTTTCCCAGTATTCCACTTTCATTTTATTGTGTATATCCCTCGGTATATCTCCATTATTTGTTGGAACCGTTTTACTAGATTCTAGTACTGGAATGTTTGTACTGTTTTGAATGTTCTGACCAAAATCAGACTTAGTGTAGTCATTATATTCTGCTAAAGTACCATCGGTATTTACTGTGTAAGTGGTAACGGTTGTTGTTTCTTTGGGGTGATTTTCTAAGGCCATCAACAGGATTTTCTTTGTTCGTAGAGAATGATTCATCTAAAAAGAATAAGCCAGATTAGTGCTAGTTGCACTTTCCTCTAATAAAACGTTTCTAATGAAACCAAGAAGACAAAGTGAAACGCAACCGTTCGAAGCTAGAACCACATTTCTTTATCAATTTTTTCTCTTAGGGGAGAATAAATTTTTGTAATATACCAGCACAACCCTGACTGAGTCTTCATCTTATTAGATTATAATTTTTTAAAGAACCACTTTATCCTTTAACCAGGATCAATCAATCAAATTTCTTTATCATAATCTAAAAATGTGCGAGTTTACCGCCAAAACGCAGTACTGAGAATACCCCGTATCAAACAAAATTGTTTAAAAAAACTATGCTAATATCCCGTATTGTAAAGAAAAGTTTCAAATTACATTATGACTACAGATTAAAGTATTTTTAAAAAAATATCAGTTTAGGCATATTACATGATCATGTTACTACAATATAAATCATAATTTACTTACCTTTTAAAGATTTTTGGACAAAAAACAATCACATATTAACCCGCACGATGTAAACATGTACAAAGACAAGGCTGAACTAGCAGATACGGGGTATTTTTAAGCGTGCTAGAGTAGATCAGATACGGCGTATTTTAAACGGTTGATTTAAAAATACTTCCCGGCGTCTTACAGTTACCGGATTTTGTGATAATGTGTCAAATATCCCTAACAACACGTTGCCGAATCAATCTAAAAATCGTAAAATTTTCAGATACGGGGTATTAGAATTAGGCCATCGATATACAGTTACATTCATAGAAAAATCCCACAAGAATTAAAAGAGAGGTAACCTACGTTATATTTGCGTAAACCTGACTTCTTTTACAGACTTTTTTTTGTAGGCTTAAATGTTATGGGTTATATATAAAACAAAACATTGGGGTACACTCGTTATTTAAACTATTTTGTTGTTAATGTTTACCAAATTTTTTCGACTGGGTTGACATATGTATAGGTAGATACTTAGAGTTTTTAGTTATTTTAATTTAATTGATTTATAGTCCAAGAGCCCATGGCCGGCAGACCTTCGTTATTTTGTAAAAGCTGAAAGTTTGTCAGTGCATGCTCCCAACGTAGGTAAAAACAATAGCAGACTATAAAGTTCGACTCATAGTGGCTTTAGCAGGTACCAGGTATCAAAGGTTAATTAATTGTAACATAACTTTTGTCCTTTCGTAAAGGCTAAGTTTTTATATTATGTTACATGGGTACCTATTAGAAGATATTTTCTTAGTCGCCAGACAGTTTTGACAGCTTCAATCACTTGGCAGACAAACATTTTGGAGTGGCTCAACAGTCCGAGGAAGTCCAATATTTCTGTTATTTAACAAGACATGAAAAACACTCTCAAATAAGAGTAGTAGGGTTTTTGAAAGAGACATAACATAAATATTTTTTGATGTCTAAAGAGTGTCCCAAAAAAAAAAGTTATTATACATCATTTTTAGGACATGCCTATTTGAACATCCTACAACTCTGACTTAAGATTTTTGTTATATATAAATATTGGACTTCCTTAAAGCATTAGGCCACCCCAAAATGTTTGTCTGCCCAAAGGGTTGGAACTGTCAAAACCGTCTGGCGATTGAGGAAATATCTTCTAAACTTTTTAGACACACTGTATATAAAACTCAGCTTTTACAAAATGACAAAAGTAAAATTTTTAATGCATTAACCTTTGGTTCTTTCCGAGGTGGCGGTTAGAAGTACGGTACAGGCGTTTTTACCTTTGGGGATCAAGTAAAAATTTACGTTAAATTGACGGCATCTTTCTTCTGGAGCTAAGCGCTGTAAGCAAAGATACCTATAAGCTGATGGTATCCTGTTTGAGAGTGAACACGAAGGTTATACGTAATACCAGTAGCAGTTCTTGATTTGACAGCAGTCAATTTATGCATTGCATCGACTTATAGAACTATCTTTTATTTTTTTGGAATTTCTGGAAGCTACGAGCTCGACTATCCAGATTTTCCGCCGTCGAAGCCCTGAAAAGCATAGTCCGGAAGGGGAAAGCTGGTGAATTGGACCTGAAGGGACCAGAACCAAGAACAAAAAATAGAATAAAATAACCTTTGGTACCTGGTACCTGCCAAAGCCACTAGGAGTCAAACTTTATAGTCTATTATTGCTTTTACCTACTTTGGGACCATGCAACGACAAACTTTCAGCTTTTACAAAATAACGAAGGTCTAGTACTCACGGGCTCTTACTCTACTATAATTATGTCGACGTCCTACGCGAAACCTATGACATATGTAAAACCTTCTGCAAATAGTCAGTTTTAGAAGCCGGTTTTACATAAAATAAGGAATATTTATTTTTCTTTCTACTTGTAGGCCTACTCTACGTACAGTCGATGCGTATAACCGTCCAATTTCCCTTTGATCTTCAGCGGTGACAATCATATTTATTTGCGCCTTAAAGCAATCGATCTCCGATAAGCTATGTAGATCATACAATATATGTATAAGCAATATTTAAAAGTATATCGGCCAGTAAGGCAACAACAAAGGAAGTACGATGAATCATCCTATCCGAAATGTTTACATTCCCGCATTCGCGTTTGACTCTCTCTCTTCCACACATTGCCTATGAATAACTTCATTTAGCTAATTCTGTATATGCCAGATGTGGCCGACGAAATTGTGTCTTGCATATCTTTTTAAAAAATAGCATAGGAGAACCTTTAGGTACAACAAATATAAATTTTGTCAAACCCTTAAATACATAATATTTAAAAAAATTCCTGGAAGAACAAACATTTTAAAACAAGCAACCTTTAATAAAAAAAAGAAATCTTACACTTTCTACTATTACTACATGAAATAAATTTACGTTGTAAGCTAGGATTTGCATGACTAGCACTGATATCCTATAAATTATTGTAATAAAATATTTAAGTAAAGAATATGTATTACTGTTAGAGTAGAGTCCCACTTTGAACGGCAACACCTTTAAATTGAAGATTTATGATTGAATATGCAGAAGAATTTTATAGTAAATGTGTTTACTTCGGTTTGAAAAGTATTTTTGACTTTACAAAGCTGTAAATAAAATCATAACTAAAATAAATATAAAATCAGCATTACCCAAAAACAAGATAATAAAGTTTTTTATTGCACTATACTCGTAAGAATAACCAACAAAAGGAATATTAAAACCCCCTACGTCGCGTCCTTTGAATAATATAAAATTCAACCTTTTTAACATAAATAGTTTTCTTAGGAAAAGTACTAGAACAAAAAAATTTACATATGTTTTTGAATGTTAAATAGATTTTTAGCAAATCCTAAAATTTTACTCACTATAGAACATTATTATTTTCGGGAATTTAAACATTTTAAAACAGGTAGTTTTTTTTTTTCATCTTTTCGGGGTCATCCCACCCAGGTCCGACGACCGCCCCCTAGGTGGTGCACTGCAGCCTGAAGGCTTATTGTACCTTGACCCCTACTCCTTCTCATTCACACACCATTCATTCCATAACTTGGATGGTTGTTGCTCGGTCCGCTTCCCTGAGCAGAAACACCGTGTGCCGCTGCCCAAAACACCGCTGTCGCCGGACACCCATCCAAATTATGGGCGCGCATTCCACTGCTTAACTCCGGAGATCGACGCTCGCCGATACAACCGAAGCCGCCACAAGCGCGCCTACAGGTAGTACTCAGGCATCTATAGTTTCAAATACTTTAGCTTTAACAAGCTTTCGTAAGTAGTTGTCATTAGGATAAAACACAATATCTAAAACGGTAAGCCAAAATAAATGCTTAAAGGCCAAAATGATAAACAGCAATCAGTAATCTTTAAAATTATTATTTAGTGTGTTCACAAATAGACTTAAGTAAATTTGTATTTTTTAATTTATTTAAAAAAAAATAGCTATTCATATTTTTTTTCTTTACCTGAAATGTTAAAAGCTATATTAAAAATCGCCGTAGAATATACAAGGTAGTTCAAATTCGGCAAATAAGCATTCAAAAGTTATCAAAACTGTATAATATTTTTTTCTTGTTGATTATTTTTTTTGGAGAAACTTTTTAAAAGCTTAGAATTTCCTAATAAAATATTTTTTACAACTCTATGAAAAAAATATTTTTTAGGATAAAAGCGTTAAAAGAATGGTCTTAAAAAATAGAGGGCGAAAAAAAAACAGAAATGCTATTATGGTAAATAATGACTTTTTATACAGAAAAAATAACTTTCTTTGGTTTACACTACTTTGGTTACATTTCAGTAATCAGGAGTCACAGAAAAAAATATTTAAACTTTTATTACTCTTCAAACATTTTAAATGAGTAGTTTCCAAAATATTCTTTGTTAAAGTAATATTTTCGTAATTTTAATACACTTCCTATATCACAAGGCGGGTTTTATTTTAGCTTTTAGCTTTAGCCATTTCAGATAAAGCAAAACATTTTACAAGTTAGGTATAGTGTTTTTAAAAAATAAAAATAAAAACATAACAGATATAGATGCGTAGACACACTTTATGTAAGTAAAAGTTTAAAATTTAAGAATACTTACATTTCTCATGAATAGTTTAAACGATATCTGCACCTATTTTTTTAACGGCTTATAATGGTAATAAATCGGAATAGCATATTCGGCCAATTTTAAATTAAACATCTTTACTAAAAATCATTGCCAATGCGTTATTGGTCATTCACTGGTATTGGAGCATTAGGTTTGCGTTTTTAATTTTTCTGTTACTACTTTATTATGGTTTTTATTTAAATAGGTTTACCATACAGGGTTTTAATTTATATTTTGCCACCTACTTTTACCTATAACCAAGAAGGATAGAAAAAAACGTCCTGTATAAAAGTTTCATACTTTTTCGTCTATTATCTTTTAAGCATTAAAAAAGAAACAAATGAACAAAAACTCAAGAAAAATGAAGAGGTAAATTTTTTTTAAATGGGACACTCTGTATATTTTGTCACCATTAAAAAGATATATTAAAAGCTATACAAGAATTTGATACATCTATCTTTAATAGTTTTGAAAATATGGCAATTTAAATCTGGATAAAATTTCCATTACATCTTCAGTCTCAGCTTAGTGCCGTAGGTAAAAAAATAATGGAAATTATATCTTTCTTTTTAGATTTAAATAATTATATTTCAAAACTATTAAAGATAGATATATCAAATGTATTATTTTTGTAACGCTTTTTAAAAAATCCTTTTAGTGGAGACAAAATATACAGGGTGTTCCATTAAAAATAAGTTTACCTTTTTATTTTTATTTATTGCCGTTTATTTATTTCTTTTTTAAGCTCAAAAGGTAATAGATGATAAAATACGTGACTTTTATCCAGGGCGTATTTTTGCATTCTTCTTGGTTATAGTTAAAAGTGGGTAACAAAATATAAATGAAAGCCCTGTTCATACAGGACATATGATTTTAAAGTGTTCTTTCGTTTCCTTAACATGAATGTCAGCAGTTTTTTATTTTTGTTTAAAAATGTGCATTTAATCCTAAGTACCATATTTTTAGCGTCATTAGCAATTATTATTTTTAATTAGATTTTAAATCATTTTTTAAATAATCAAATAAATTGATATACCTACTGGTGTTTTTTATTGCAAAAATGCAATCCTACGTCTTTTGATTTAACAAATTTTTGCTAACAATAATTTATATATCAAGTCTACAAAATAGTTTTAAATTGAGATTTTGGTTTGTTTTACCTATGTTTACATTTCAAAATATAAATTATTTTCCTACTCGATTCGTGCTAAGAACGCCTCTAAGCAAGTATCATTTATTACGTCAGCATATTAATCACCTTCGGGTAAAACAAAATTGATATTTTACTTTGTAATAATTATTTTAAATAACTTAAATCATGCACTTTTAATGCATTTACACACCTATTTTAGAGTTGGGATTATATTACTTGCCTACCTCTGGGTGTTTCTAATTATTGTTAACTTCTAATAATTTGGCATAAAAAGTATTTATCCAACACTTACATATAATATCTACATAATTGATCAGATTTTGAGGATATAAAGTGTACTATAAGTCACTAGTGAGCTAAAGCACACTTTAGCTCACTAGTGACTTATACTAATTCTTTATTACTTCCAACATTTCACAATTAAAAAAATAACATAAAACAACTAATATATTATACTACAATTTATTCGTGTTTATATTAACAGTAATTGTTATATTAGATTTATCTTGGACAACGTTACATTGTGCGGAGTGTTCTTCAGGAAGTCTTTCAGCACTAGTACTTGCCTTGGTGCGCTCTTCACCCTGTATTCGTCTTGCAATCTCAAACTTGTTAGAGATGCAATCTTCTAAATATCCTTCTGCCACGGTAGAAGACTTCCACCCGCCATGGCGTTTAAGGTTGGTGATATCGGCCCCAGCGTTGACTAGAAGTGTCGCTGAAGAACGCCGCATGCTATGACCACTATATAAGATTTCATCAGGTAGTTGCAAATAATGAGCAACTACTCTCGGAATTTTCGAAATTTTATTTATTCCCACGCATTGCCTAGTGCATTTGCCTTTTTGAAAGTTGACAAAAAATCTTTTGTGAGGCGTGTTCTCTGGCCTTAGGGACACATATTTTCTAAATAATTCAAGCACATTTACCAAAAATCCTTCTTTTAAAATTGTAAAGCTTCTCGATTTGTTCGTCTTGGTATCAGGTATAGAAACATATATGTACTGGCCTTTATCTACTATATCTTCAATACTTAAGCGAGTTAGTTCGTCACAACGGCATGCACCAGCGATTCCCAATATCAATGCAACCTATAAAAATCCGAACAGATAAATATTTAATACCAGAAACTAAAGTAAATTCATACCTTTGACATTAAGTGCTCGTCGTCAGGTGCCTCAGCCAAAAATTTTTCGATGTATTGCCTCTCCAGAGTTTTTGCCTTTTTCGGTTTGAAATTTCTTGAATTGCTCTTCAAATAAGCGACAACTTTTCCATACCTCCCTATATCCACGTTCTTATATACTTTTAAGGTCGTTTTTATGGTAATTTTCTAGAAAATGGGAGCAACTCCGATTTTGATGAAATTTGGTATACGGGGGTTTTTAGGGCGCTGATCACGAATCTGAAAGAATTATTTGGCGGAAACGTTTCGTTCTCGAGATATCCATCATCAAAGTTCAAATTTGAACTAAGCTTATTTTCACTATATTCCCCTTCTTTTGCACACAATTCTTGATTTAAAGCTAAAGTGTCACACAATATTTGATTTTCACCTTTTAAAACCCCGTTTTCTACGTTTTTTACATTATTTTTGCATTAAACTGCATAGCTATACTTTGAATCATTTTAATCCCAGTTTGCCATGAAGCCCTATGTGTATGTATGGTTGCCGGATTATCAAAGAAAAGCCACGCAATTTAATTCAAAAATAATGTAAAAACGTAGAAAACGGGGTTTTAAAAGGTGAAAATCAAATATTGTGTGACACTTTAGCTTTAAATCAAGAATTGTGTGCAAAAAGAAGGGGGAATATAGTGAAAATAAGGTTAGTTCAAATATCAACTTTGATGATGGATATCTCGAGAACGAAACGTTTCCGCCAAATAATTCTTTCAGATTCGTGATCAGCGCCCCAAAAACCCCCGTATACCAAATTTCATCAAAATCGGAGTTGCTCCCATTTTCTAGAAAATTACCGATTTTTATCATTGAATACTTGGTCCACATTGATGAGGGAGCAACTTTTTTCGATAAAAACAGAAAGTAAGCCATAATAACATCTTCATTTATAGTACCAACTCCTCGCCTTTTCCTCCATGCTTCAAAATCTTCAAATTCTTTATTGTACGTTAGTTTTGACTTCTCTGGAATGAAACTGCATGTCGCTACCGCAGCTTCTTCCAAAATTTCCGCAGAAACTTCACAATTTTCCATTTCGCAAAAGCATTTTTATGTTTGTCTACAAAGTTGTTTACCAAACAAACCCGTAGTTACCAACAAAATGCATTACAACTAAACAAGCTTGCTTTCCAAAAATACAAAATTTTGTTGCTGGTGTTGACAATGACAAGTAACAAATAATGGATGACGTTTTCAAATTATTTTCGATATTAAAAACGATTTATACGAAAGTGTTGGATAAAATTTTGTATTAGACACGTGAGTTATTACATATAAGTCACTTAAGAAAATTACCTCTTCTTCCGTGACTTATATGTAATATAACTCACTTATCTAATAAATAACTATTTTTACCACGGTTATTTCTTTACTTGGATTGTTATGTTTATTTATTATATCCTTTTTCGTTGGGGAGCCCACAATGCTAAATGAGGATTTACTCGAGCGTCATAAAGACCTCTTGGGTTGCAAAGCTTAGATGATAAGAAGAAAAAATGTTATATAATGTATACCTTTTCATAGGTGGGGGAAGCGGCTATAGATTTTTAAATATTTCAAAAAAATACTATAATTATATTGGCTTTTGGAAATTGTTCGGATTATATATTTTTCGTTATCCTTAAATTATTTCCTTATAATAAAAAAAATCACGCTTAAGAATGTCGAAATGACGTTTTTATGTAACTTTGTAACTCTCCGCTTTCTTTACGTCACTACCCAAATTGTCAGATTAGTGGAATATACACTGTTTGACATGTAATTAACTTACCCTATCTTAATCTGACGCGCTCGAAAATGTTTGTTGATGTATTTTTGTTTTTTACGATTTGCCCTGTATACGGGGCTAATATTTGGTCGAGGTACTTAACCGGGTATAAGGTATCCTCAGGTATATTAATGTGCCGCGCTGTAACAAATCCCCAAATTCCCTCTAGGGTTCCCCTAAAATTTAGTTATTGCATATAAAGACCACTCGAGAAAAACGTTGGAAGTCCAAAAACGTGAAATGTTCAGGAGAGTGTTTTTGTAATATTAAATATTAAACTGTACCAAACCAACATGTACTTAGCCAAAAGAAAAAATAGGTAGTTATTTATATTTTATTACCATTCTATTGCAAATATAGTTTTAAAATAAGAGTTACTCAAGTAAAATTATTGGTAAAAATACAACTTGGGTACCTATTATGTTCGAAGAAAACAAGGAAAGCCCTTTTTAAAATATTTTATTAAATCAAAACAAAACTGTATCATTCTTAAGTCACGAAAACGTAACTGTATAACTATTATTTAGAAGTGATATTGCTAATAGCTTTTTAAAGTGTCACAAAATTTTTCCTATGTACTTTTAGTTTTTTAGCAGCATCCATTAAGTATTTTGTTACAGTTTTAATGTTTTTTTATGCTTTTTCTTTTAGTCAATGCAAAACTAACCTAAACGCTACCACGTGTAAATAAAAACTATGAAATAATTTTGCAAAATTTGCAACTGTTAATTATTAAATAATTGGTCACTTCTCGTTCTTTTAGGTAACGTACGGATTTTAACGAGTGTAGCATATTTTTAAAGATTTTTTAAATGAATCTTATCAATATTCACGTTTATTTTAGTATTAAAATTTGTTTCAACTTAAGGCCGCACACATCCTACTTTTTAATCGGACGATCGAACACGATTCTCGGATACGATTATCTGAAGGTCGAATGATCATAAATTTTTATGACCGCATACATCCGATCCGATTTTAAATCGGGTGTCACCTCAAACATGTCATGAATCGGTCAACCTTTGAAATATCTGTCAGGTTCGTCCGATTAGTAGATAGTAGGATGTTTGTGGCCGGCACTTTCATTGTTTTTCCCGTGTGGTCTTCATATCATGGGATAGAGTGTCTTCTAAAGCCGGGCTTATATTGCAGCTCTTCCCAGTATACCAGGTTTTCCATCGCCAGACTGGCCATAGAAAATCCCATCTAAATTTTGATACCTTTAAATTATTTGCTTCCCTATTGATTTTACAACAAAATTGTGGGCGTAAGAAATTTCGACACCGAGCAGGTAGTGACTTAAATTTCATTGCAATTATTTTACAGCAATATACGACACCAAATAAATACGGCTTACGGCCGAAATATAATGCCAAAATTAGTAATTAATTTATTTTAATAGACATAGATAGCATAAATGGGCAAACATTTCTCTAGAGTGCTTATATTATATTATTATTAAATGAAATAATAATATACAATATTTTATTTGTTTGGTACCCCAAAGGCAGAGGTGGTCATGTCAACTTTCCGAAGGGGAGGGCCATGTCATCATTAAATGTCCATATTTGCAATTAGGTGTGTTTAGGTAAAAACAAATAATCGGTTAAAAAGGATGTGGCATAAAAGGAAGGCCATGGCCCCATGGCCACCCTTATGACCATCCCTAAAGGTGGAAATACAATTTTTAAGTGTGTATTAGTCTTGTGTTTAATCAAAGAATTTAAAAAAGGCGTTGCTTACCAGAATTAACCATTAGTGAAATAGTAACATTATGTTATTATTTTGAAGTTTATTCGTAATTCAATAAAACTGTTTTAATTATCCTGTCTGGCGCCGTACCTACCTGCTTTACGGCTCTGTGTCGAAATTTCTTCTAAGATATTTTGACCCTTCGATTAACCCAGGTACAAACACAATTTGGTGTCGAAAGTTCGCCCGCCGAAAATTGTATTAGACTATTATAAAGACATTAAAGAGATACGCTTACACACTATACTTTGGACACTTTATATTGAGAAAATACCTATTAGGATACTATGGTTACTGATTTTTTGTTTTGTTTAGGTGTTTATCTTAATTTAAAAGCTAGATTAAAAGTTATTTAAAAAAACTCTTTGTAAAATCGTTGAATACCTGACACATACCGTAATAAATCCACCAGTAATGATTAGGTATAAAGCGATTTTACAAATATATTTTCTTAAATAATATTTAATTGCTTTATTAGAAAATAACAAAATTTAGTGGGATAACTTATTTTCTTTAAAATAGTCTTATAAGATTTTGTTGTGAAATTAATAGGAGAGCCAACATTTGAAGGTAACAAAATTTACATGGAATTTTCTATGGCCTCTCTGGTGATACACCACCCGGTATATAATAAATTAATTTTGCTTGCAACATATTTGAGTGGCCCTAAAAGTAAAAGGCAAGCGGACTAAGCTCGGGTGATCGAGATGGCCATTCGATTCAACTGGATAGTTGAACTACGAGGTGTGACAATTAAGTAATGAGACTGATTCCATAAAAACCGTATATTTAAAAATTATTCTACAACTCTGCCATCCCCTTCAAAGTAGTCCCCTTGAGCAGCTATACAACGATTCCAGCGCGTTTTCCACGCTTCGTAACATTTCTGGAACGCTTCGACTGGGATGTTCCCGAGTACCTTCGTTACGGCCGCTTGGATGTCCGTAATCGACTCGAAATGGGTTCCTTTGACCACCGATTTTGTTCTAGGGAACAAAAAAGTCACAGGGTGACATATCGGGCGAATAAGGCGGCTGTTGCAACACGGCGATCCCTTTAGAGGCCAAATACTGGGACACGCTGAGGGCGGTGTGGCACGGCGCGTTGTCGTGATGAAGGATCCAGTTACGAGCGATGTCTGGGCGCACCCTGTTGACTCGTTTTCGCAATCTTTCGAGTACTTGGCAATAGTAGACTTGATTGACGGTTTGCCCCGGTGGAACAAATTCTTTGTGGACGATTCCACGGCTATCGAAAAAGGCAATGATCATCGTTTTCACCTTTGATTTGCTCATGCGAGCTTTTTTCGGGCGGGGTGCGTGCGGAGACAACCATTGTGAGCTTTGGCGTTTGGTTTCCGGGTCGTATTGGAAAAACCAGCTCTCATCGCCTGTAATAACTCGATCAAGCAGCGTGGGATCGTTTTCAACTTGTTCCAAACAATCTTCTGCAACGGTCATTCGATGCTGCTTTTGCTCCTCAGAAAGGTTCTTTGGAACCATCTTCGCGCACAACTTTTTCATCCCAAAATCGTCGGTTAAAATTTGTCTGACAGTTTCACGGTTCATACCCAGCTCCGAGGCCAACATTCGAACTGTTAAACGCCGATCTTCATGGATAAGGGCTCGCACACGCTGCGCATTCGCGTCAGTCCGCACCTCGACTGGTCTCCCGCTCCGCGCCTCGTCCTCCACGCTTTCACGCCCATCCTTAAACTCTTTATGCCATCGAAACACCTGGGCACGACTAAGAGCACTATCACCATGCACTTTTACAATTTTAGCGTACGTTTCCGAAGCTGTTTCGCCCAATCTGGCGCAAAATTTTATCGCGACGCGTTGCTCTAGATTTTGTTTCTCCATTTTCGTGACGAGCACCACCAACACACGTCTACTCAACACGACACAGCAGGCGAACTAAACAAGCTAGAGTGACGGGTAATACATCAATGGAGAGGGGAAGGATGCCGGGGAAAGGGAAAAAAATTTTAAGGTCGCAGGTTTACCACAAGCGCGGCAATACAATCAGTCTCATTACTTAATTGTCACACCTCGTACATTATTTTTTGTCAACAGAATAAATGTTCCGTTTTTTTAATTAAAAATAATAATTTATTACTTCATAAAAATATTTACTAATTTTTTTATATTATTAGTCATTGTTTGTCTTTAGCAATAATTTCTCATGTTTATGCGTATTGAATAAGAATGACCCTGTATATATTATATTTAATTTAATAGAATAAGTTAAGTTGTACATAATAATTTATATACTTTATATTAATAAAATGTTCTAATGTAGTGTTTTCTCACGTAAAAATATAATAGAAAATATTTATTGATTTAGTATAGTTTTAAGACAAAGTCGTAAAGTCTCAGATTTGCTATAACAATGTCACCCTTTATGGATACAATAATTCCATGCGTAGAGCTAAAATCCCTTAAAGTGTGACGTTATGAATAAAATGCAACAAAATTAAAAGCAGACTTTCAAATAACATACTATTACGTAATAGTAGCCAGATGCAATTTTATAAAACATGATGAATTGTTGCTATTTTTTACCGGTTTGACCTTCAAATGGTATAAAACGTGTGCAATTACCATTGACTGTTGTAAAATAAAACAATAATATGCATAGAATACGCCGACAGCGGTATTAAAATTTGTTCACACATCTTAACCATACATATGTCTAATTATTGCATACATACACTGGGTATAAAAATGACAAATCTTAAGTACTTGCAAATTATTCATTACATTTTTTTACTGAGGGCGCATAAAACAGTGTCAAATTCAAATTTTTGGTCATAGGCTTCGACGCTCGCTTGCTGGAATTACTCGAGCGAGTTCTTGATTAATAACAGAAAGCAAGGGTTCACGCCTAACAAAATTTAGCATTGCTTTATGTATCTATGGGTCAATCAACTTTTTTCGGGGGCTCCTGGGGTAGGGGGCGGTGGTGCAAAGGGGTACTTGCGGCCCTCTGGCTGGATATAACAGCCACGCGACAGAAAAATGTATTATTATAAAATTACGGTTTTCTTAGGTAAAGATCAAGTATTGACACCCCCTTGTTTTTTAATAAAATACCTGCGTTTTTTAAATACAACAGAATATGTATGAATTTATATGAAAACAGGTTGAAGAAAGGAAAATATAGATGAAGACCTTTTTTCTGCTCAACAAATTTTAACAATTTTTCCAACTTTTTGCACCCCCTTACCATTTTTTGGCACAATGTTTAAAAATTGTATATAAAACATTGTGGTAAACTTGTCCAACAAAAAAGTGGCACATTTGCTCAGTCCAACACCCAAAACATTGAACATTGACAGGCGCGGTTAAAGCACCCCTCCCATAATATATACAAGGTGATTCAAAAATCGATCACGAAACTTAAGGGGGTGATTCTACTTGAGTTACAAGCCGACAAAGTTCAATTTTTATTTTGGTTGTTTCGCCATATTGCATTTATTTTTTAACCAATCCAGTTGATATTTGGCACACAAATCGAGCTTTGCAGATTTTAAAATTTTAAGACAAACGTACTTTTTTAAATGCCGCCAGAGGGGACTTGACCTAAAACTTAAAACTTATTTCCATCATAACTTTTTTATTTTGACAGATATCGCAAAGCTGGGGCGCCATTTTATAGACAATCAAAAACTTAAAAAATAAGGTACTCTTTATTAAAGTCAATAAACCTCACCATTTAAGCACCAAAAGACAAAGTTTTTATCAATTTCAATTAAATTACCTACATACATACAGGGTGTCTAGTAACTTAACCGACAAACTTAACCAAACGATTCTACAACAAAAAATAAGAAAAAACTTTATATAAACGTATGTCCTAAACGTCTTCATTTTTGAACTACGGAGGTTAAAAAAGGAAAAAAAATTATTAATTATTTAACACACCGTAGTTCAAAAACTAAGACGTTTAGGACATATGTTTATATGAAGTTTTTTCATCTTTTCTATTGTAGAATCGTCCCGTTAAGTTTGTCGGTTGAGTTACTGGACACCCTGTATGTACATATGAAGGTAATTTGATTGAAATTGATGGCAACTTTGATGTCTATTGGTGCCTTAACGGGGAGGTTTATCGACTTTAATATAAAGTACCTTATTTTTTAAGTTTTTGAATGTCTATAAAATGGCGTCCCTAGCTTTGCGATATCTGTCAAAATTTATGACGTAAATAAATTTTAAGTTTTAGGTAAAGTGCCCTCTGGTGGTATATAAAAAAGTACTTTAACAGGATTAAGCGTAAGTAAAATAAAAATTCTTTATCGTGAGCAAATAGTAAGAGAACCAAGACCTAAATAAAGGTGCATAATTGAGGGCACTTTAAAATATAAATCCATTAAAATATTTTATCCTCTTGTGTTTACTGTGAATTTTAAAACTTACCTGATTGATGTTTTCCTGACTTAAAATTCGATATTATCCCTAATACCATAACTTTTAGAAATAAACCTCGTGACTTACAAATCACTTTAATTTAAATAATTTAAAAGTCAATAGCAAATGCTAACAAAAAGACGAAGATTTACAATTCTGTTTTGAACCTCGTATTGATTTAAAATTAGGATGATTATTTACAATCAAGTTTAAAATTAATACATTTGTAAGTATATGTATTATAAATGCATTAGATGTGTAACACTTGCTTATGTATTAATTTTTAAGCTTACATAACGACATTTTTTGCAAAAGACTTGACGGGTACTTGTACTAGTGCTGGAGCAGTTTTAATAGGATATATCTATAATCTTGACACTGGCGTAGAAATTATTTTTAAATTATTATTTTTTAATAAATGGGACATGGGACCCACACCATATTTACATATCCCAGATGATGCCCTTAAAGAAACACTTTGGTAAAGAAAATGTGAAATGTTGAATTTGCGGAAAAAAAATTCGAAATTTAAACTTTGTTGGATTAGGTTCATGAAAAAAATACCAAAAGCCTATTTGCTTTTGAAACTTTGCTTTTTTCTGGACGGGGGGGTAACCTAAAAATCAGCTTTTTTGCAACTTATGCTAAAATATTGAGAGTAACCAAAACTAGTAGTATATTTTGTAAAAATCGCCCTAAGACACCGTTTTGCAATAAAATTAATAGTATAAGCCATAACTACAACTACCTCATCATAAATGAATAATTTATTTATTTTTTCATATACTTTTTGTGTGCACTAAACACTTAAATTCAGATATTTTGAAAATCCATTCTTACAAAGTATGTATACCTCTTATTTGTAGAAAATATAGGAGAGTTTACTGGTTTATTAAATGCTACATACAGAGTAGCACAAAATAATTGGGCGTTTAAAAAAAAATAAATTAGTGTAGTCAGCGCTCTCCAGTTCACACATAAAAATTATTATTATATAGGCTAAAATTTAATTGATGTCTGAAAATACAGGGTATGATTCCTTAGCTTATTTTAGAAAGAAAAGTTCATATGAACATATGTTCTAAACGTTTTAACTTTTGAGATACAGGGTGTTAAACTTTTCAAAAAAACAAGAAATTTCAAAAACACTTATTTTAGTAAAAACTGTTACATTAGATATAAACCTTATTTAAATAAGTATTTTTGTTTTATAATTGCTAATTAAAAATTATAAAATCTATTTTTTAACGAAAAAGATCCCGCAATGCTTCTTTTATGGTCTAAATATATGCAATAATATTTTTTCTCTTAAACTAAACAAGATACGGAAAAAATTAAGAGACATTAAAACAGTATTTTTAATTGCCTAATCGAGAGAAAGCACAAAAATTGTACACATATTTACCCAGTCAGAGGCGTACCGTTTTATTGTTGGAATTATTCCTTCAGTTGCCTCTCGAGACGCCACTGCACTTATTAAATGCAATTAGGTTAGTGGTAAATTACCCCCTTATTGTCATTAATAATATTGCAAAATTAGAACAAAACTAGGTAAAGAATAGTTAGGATATTTAAAAAATAGATATTTTTTGAAATTTTAATACTCTGCATCTCAAAACTTAAGAGGTTTAGGACATATGTTTATATCAACTTTTTCCTAAAATAAGCTAAGGAATCATACCCTGTATTTTTAGCCGTCAATTCAGTAACACCCTGTATATGAATAACCCACGTCGAAAAAACCTCTAGATACTGAGTTTTATCAAAATATTCAAAACGTTTCAAAATTATCGATAAATATGTAAATTTAACATATTTGTTTCACCTTGACGCCCTCCATCTTCCTTATTATCACCTTCTGGATATAGGTATATTTGTTTAAATCTTAATATCTGTGGTTTTTCTGTGTACCATTCATTGGCGAACACACTGTATATCTGCTAATATAAGGCGTGAATTCCTTTGATATTAGTGATTTTTGTTTCGGAAACGCCGTACAGCATTTTAAATTTGAAATATTACTTTCTGCTAATGGTCGTAAGACTGTCTAATGTGATAACAAACATTTTGTTCCTGCATGAATGTATTTTTAGGTAAGCTATTATTATACTGCTAAAATATGGGAATGTCATTAGTCTCCGAAAATCAATTGTGACACATTTAAAAGTAAAACATTATTTATACATTCTGGTCGTCCATTTTTAACTTATTCAAGGGACGTCAGAGCATGTAAACTAGCCATCTATTGTTAAAAGCTAAAATGTGCTTAGCTGCGTTGATAGAATTGATTGGATTAGTCATAATTTACGACAAAATATGATATACTGTTATGCTATTGTATACAGGGTGTCCCGGGATATGTAGGTGTTGCAAGAAGACAACTGGACCAAAAATTTTTGAATTTTAGAACGAAATTTTGGGAAAATAGGTCGCATGATCCAAAACTTATAAATAGAAAATTTTACTTTAATTACTAAGGGTACATCCTTATACTGAATCCGATGCAACCGATCGAATAAAACTTAATCCGACCAAAAATTGCGATATACACGTTTCAGATTGAGTAAGGGATTGGATTAACCGCTATAAGTCAATCCTATTTTTTAAGCGATTTGAATTAAGTTCAATCCAATCGGAGTTTATATTTGTACGATGTTTACGGTTTGAAAAGTGACAGTTAAGTAAAACAGCTGATTATGTCATGTGGAGTGTCCATTTATGCATATTGTAAAATAATTTTTCTACTAGCGTGTGAAAAGCAGCACTTTTCCGCAACCAATTTAGTTTAGAAATTGTCACTTTTCTGCACCAGTGCGGAAAATATCACTTTTCTACAATAGCGCGGAAAAGTACACTATGCCTCCCTACTTTTCCGCACTACATTTTAAACCAAATATCAGTGAGTCGCAATGAAAGATTTTTATGTACAGGGTGTTTCCTTGAATTTTGATAGCTTCTAGCGACTTTATTTTTCCAGATAATAATAAAAAAATTAGATAAAAATTGTAAGGTATCATCCAGACCGTCCGAATTTGCTACTTAAAGAAACAATTGAGCATCACTGGTGAACTTTTTGACTTATTGTATACTTTTTTTAATGAAACGCCCTATATAATATGTGTTTATTGGATAGCGCTTCATATTCTCCTTTTAAAAATATGTATGTTGCCTATAATTCATTCATCCATTGTTAAAATATTCGCTATTAAAAAATCAAAATATTCCTAATTTACTATATGAAATAAATCACAGTAACCATTGAAATAATCAACAATTTTAATACCAAACACAATAAAAAATTTGATTTAACAATAACAATATAAGGTTTTACATATTTTCTATATTCCCGGCATTATTATTTAGGCACTTTGTGTAATCATCTTCTATTTTATCAATAGCATTCATAATAAAATGAGGCTTCTCCTAGACTAAATTATTTATGCAATTTATAATTTTATTTCTTTACTTCTCCAACGATGCGCTTCCTTCTTTATAAACTGTGTTTTTCACGTAACCCCAAAATAAGGAATCTAAAATTGTTAAATCAGGACTATTGGATGGCCATTCCTTACGTAGAAAAAAATACGTTTCTAACACGTGCCGAAAGTGCCACTTTTCCGCCCGCGACAGCAGTTGACCGAACGACGGGTATCGGAGTTCGGTCAACTGCAGTCGCATGCGGTAAAGTGGGACTTTCAGCACTAATAAGGAAATATACTATTTTAGTTTTCTTAAACATTGTTAGGTAGGAACAGCCCAGCCTTCAATATTTTTTTGCCGGGTATCGCCCAACTTAAAAAAAAGCTAGCGCCGCGTCTGTGTATACTCATTTTCCTATATTTTTATGCTAGCTCTGATTCATTTAAAATAAGACCTTTTTTATTTTGAATAGTCTCCAACCTAACCATATCTCTCTATCTCCGTAATATTAAGTAGAATTATCATATTCAGCATTTTCAAATTTCTAAATTACAAAATGCCAACATAAAAGCAACTTGCTGACGAAAGCAAACCCTTGCAAAACATTTTGTATTTTATGGAAGTTCAGCAAGTTTTCGTAATTAAAATTTGAATTTAATGGACAAAAATTTGGACGCCTGTTCTCGTAATTATATTATATTTTAGAATTTCGTTATTTACTACTGCTGAAGTCATAGATTTTAATATCCCTCTTTTATGATATTTAAAACTATATAATGGGTATGTCCATTTGGTAGACCAAGTAATAAATTATCTAAGATTCTGCATTTTATTATTTTTTTAAAAAAGGAAACCATTTAGAAAATTGTTTACCTTATCAGCTAAGTGAAACGGTTCACAGGCAATGCGTGAAAAAGTGCGTGTATAATAACTAACCTATAGGTATTAAATAAATAATTGCGGCATTGTTAATATTTTCCTTTTAAAACTGTACGCAATGCAAGAAGATAAGAAAAATTTTCAAATAAAATTATGCCCGAAAATGCTTTCCCAGATACAGGGTGTTAAAGTTTTGAGAAATTCGGAAAAAACTGTTACGGTATTTTATTTCTAAGTTAGGTTTTTGGCTGTATAATAGCTTCCTAAGAGGAAAAAGTTTTTAGTGACTTATAAAATTGTACATATGTAGGAATTTGACCTTACTTATACAGGGTGTAATTTAATTGATGTCCTAAACCTCTTAACTTTTGAGCTGCAGGGTGTTCAAGTTCATGGAAAAAAATTGTATTCTTATCCTAACTTTAAAACTGTTTTTTAATGCTTGAAGATTTTTCCGTAAAAGAACCATATTTTGCTTTTTCCAGAAATAAAAATTGTTTTTGAAGTTCTTATTTATTTTGCAACAAGTTTGACTTCCTGATCTTTTTTTGTCTGATGCACCGTTTTCGCGTAAAAAAATAAACCCCTTTTGATGCATGTTTGGTATAGCGAAATTATTTTAAACTAGTAGGCTAGTGCCCTATTTTTAGTATTTTTTATGCAAAAACGGTGCATAGGAAGAAAAAAAAGACAAATGCTAGATTAAATATATTTTATTTTTGGAAGAAGCAATGGAGTACCCTATTTTTTTTTAATCTTCAGTATTTATCCCATAAGGACGCCACTGATAGAAATAATTAAACATCTTCTACATTTAAAAAATCCTATTTGTGCTTAGTTCTGTAGTTTTTGCTTAGTAGGTGCGTGCCAAATTTCATTAAAATATCTTGAACAGATGCAAAGTTATGGAATGAATACGATTTTTTTCTTAACACTTTAACACCCTGTAGCATAAAAATTAAAATGTTTACCACACATACTGTATACAAATTTACCAAAACAAAATTTTCGTACAAAACACCATATTTTTGGCGATTTTGCCATGCATCAAAAGGGCGGCCGGTGGTTTTGCTCAATTATTAGATAAAACCGCCGTCTGGCGGTTTTTTTTATGTACTTATATGAGAACCGCCGGAAATGTTAACCAATTTGTTGTTACCGGCAGTTTATACCTATTTTATCGGTAAATGCCGCCGTCCGGCGGTTTTGCTTATAAAAACTATTAACAGCCGAATTATAAAATAACGATTTTTAACAACTCTAAAACGATTGGGAAACTACAAAATTAACCCAAAAAGCCTACATTTTTAATAATTTAGTCCCATAAAGAACTAAGAAGTTAGAGAGGTGTAAATTTATTATTTGACACCCGGTACGTTTGTTTTTAAGCTTTAAAGTTTCTTCTTATATGATTCAACCATATATTTTTTTAGATATCAACCAAAATAATGTTGCTCCCAACAAAGCCAGCTTGTAAAGTTATTTTTTAACGAAAAGTCGTTTTTATAATTTATTACAATTTAAATTTAATTAACGAAATTCTGGACGTTTGAAATAAACGTTGATTTTAGGTCTGTGTTAATTATTTCTGACGCCTTACATTTTTGGATGAATAATGGACGATTCATTCCGGTAAATCGGAGAGAAACAAGAAACAAAAAAACATGCTTTATACAGCGTGGCCTATAATAAAAGCAATAGGTAATGTAATTTTATTTGTATAAATCTTATACACACTAAAAAGAAATGTCTTAATTTAAACCAATTGGCTTTGACTTAAGACACGTTGTAAGTTGTATAAGACGAAAGGAATAAATAGAATCAGCTACTCCATTATACAAATAGGAATGCGTGGAAAAGAGACATTCTAACACGAATACCGGCATTTAAACATTTTGGATTGGGTGACTAAGTCACTAAGTGCTTGTTTTGTTATTGCATTACTGTTAGATATACTTTTAAAATAGCCTATCCGATATATTTTTTTCATTTGTAAATGATATTCTTGAAAATATCTTTTAGAACAAGCATAAAAATAGATTTAGTCAAGTAAACATGATTTTTTAATTTAAGAATATTAGTGCTTTTTTATAAATAATATTTTCTCGACGCGAATATTCAAACTCAAATTTATTTTATGTAGAGACTAGCAACATGACTACTCTTGTCTTTGTCTTGGCTGAAGAATAAAGATACTTTAGTTTTCCTGTAAAAATATATATTTTTAATATTCACTTATCTTATTATTTTTTATTTAAGACAAATTGTGTCTTATTTCAAGAATATATACGTGTTTGAAGTATATACATTAGAAATTACATTATTTAATAAGAAGAAAATGTTGCCTTGGAACAAAAATATTGCTTTCCTAAAAAAAATGTTTTAAATTAAAAATCTAATGAACTCAGGAAGCCCTATTTAGTATACTATACCTATCCTAGACGCCGCTTAAGGGAGTGATTCCTTTCTTCAAATAATAGATAGTTTGTTGTGTAAAGGTAGGCGTCCACTAGAGACCGACGGGTGGTCGGACTGGACCGCTGGCGCTGCGCCTAGCTTAAGTCAGAGTGCGTCCATTAGAAGCTCGTCGCATCAGAGCAAACGGCAGGAGATTTATGTTCCGTGCGTCCGTCCGTCTCTACTGAATGCGTACCTTAAAAATGGGAACAAAGGTGGTCATTTTAAAATAATTAGTTGTTATTTCTTACTCTTAAAGGAAAAGCGATAAAACAAAAAAATTCTATAGAAACATTATTTTTATGAAAACGCGTTTTCTGCAAAGTCGGTCTATACAAGGTCGCGACATTCGGCCATATTGCTTTGACGTGTTATGACGTCACATCTCCCTTTTTCGGCCATGTTATTTAGTGCCGGAGATATACAGTTTATTGTATTAGTAGAACAACCGTTTACACAACAGTTTTTAATTATTATTAAGTTGTAAATTCTTTTACTTTAAATAAAAACATGTCGCCACCTTATAAATATAAACTAACCTTGGTTTTCTGCATGTTTTAATACCTGTTTAAACTTGTAAAAGGGGTTTAAGTAATCTACTCCTTTTAATTTTTACAAGTAAATCTACAAACGGACTCGACGAATATTCGATTTGAAATAACCAAATAAATTATAAATCCTTACTAGTCGAGGGATGGGGATGTATGTAAAACGTTAAATTTTTCCTTGTCTTTGTAATGTAATTTTTGACTCCATATTTATACAACAAACAACCACAGATAACCCACATTTTGATCCGCAGTGGCTAGAAGCATTTTTCGGATTTTTACGACCTTGCGCAGTAAACACATCTGGGGGTGTACAAACTTGCGTACTTAAAAGCCATGGCAGAATACATTGACGACACATCGTGCTCTCCGTATATGGTCTTTTAACTACCGTACTTCGAACATGCTTCGGACGAGAAATCCAAACAAGATGTTGATAAATTCTTTCTCATAATGCGGAAGGTATGTTTAGCGCTCGTGCGTCCACGGGGATGACTGGTACCCAAGCGCACAAACACATTTTTTTCCGCCTATGAAGAGTAACTTTGGTTTCGGGCAGGTAATAACATTGGCAATCCATCCAGATCAGTGCAATCTACTTTTCATTGTAAAGCAGGAAATAACTGTTGTGTTTTGCCTTTATTTTAAAAAAACACCCTGTTTAAACGTTTTAAAACACCATAAAACCGGGTTTTTGTTTATCTTCAATAGTATTTTATTTATCCTAATATAGAATTGCTGGTGTACTTTATTTTAAAGAGTGATTTGTTTTACAATTTATTTATGTAGCATAGTTACTTGAAGTTCCCTTAAAAACATCGTCAGAATAAAATATAAAATTGCCGATATGCTAAATTAGAAACGCCGACATAAAGTTACTTGCTTAATGTTCTAGTTACAGCTCTATCAAAATTTGCAATTTTATAAATTCTCGACAAGTTTCTCTTATTAAAATTTGAATGTACCTAATGAACGAATATTTTACACGTTTAAAATTAGATTGAATTTTATAGGTTAATCTTAATTACTTATTCTCAAGCGTAACATTTTGTGTTCTAATAAATGAACCTTTATTTTCATTTGGCGAATATAGTAGACACATAATAAAGATTTGATTTAAATAAATGAAATGGACCGAAAAATATATGGCTGATTCTCAGAAATAATCGAAATTGATGTCCCTAAAAATTTTTACAGACCAGCGCCTGGACTCCGTATCTCGCCAAGAAAGCAAGTTTTTCTCTATTTTCGTTTTTCTGTCTATTTTGAACCCTGTAAAGTCTTTCGGCTCGTTCCGCACTCACGAATGGGCAACACGAACGCCTGGAAATAGAAAGGCGGTTTGGATCTTTCTTGTCATTTTATCCTGTTCTATTTGTATGGCGTTTTGTATAAAGTGATCTCGCTCTTCTTAGCTGCTGGACGTTTGTTTACATTCTTTTATAAGCGGGTGTTTGCGGGAACAATTGACGACATTACAATTTGTAATCGCAATGATAAACAAATATTTATTTAGTTTTTTTGTGGAAATATTATGTTCGTTTATGTTATGTTGTTATATTGTGTTTTATTTAAACTTTAACACTTAGACGAGATGTAAGCTCACGAATATTTTTTTGAATCCATGCAATCTAAACACCGCTAAATTTCAACTTTTGCCAATTCGAAGGGATTAATAATATTATATATTATCCCGCTAACACGCAAATTTTGTCGCTGTCTTTTCTCCTCTATATTTTTTAAACAAAATAGAAAAAAGATACATTTTAATTAAGCAAAAGATAAACTATTAAAATCGGAAAATTTAATGGACTTGGACTGATTAAAATATAAGTGAATATGCCAAATAAATGAAACCTATGAAACATGAGTGAAAAAAAGAACATATATATTTTAAGAAATACCAAATGCATTTTTATATAAAGGGTGCATTTTTCCACAAGAACCCAACGTTTTCAGGACCAGTAGTCTATTATTTTTCCACTGCCGAAGATTTACGAACTATTTAAAAAGAATAATACAGAGTACAGACAAGAAATAGAAAGGAAATTCCTGTTTATTTCTTCTGTCTATCGAATTACATAGTGCGGGTGCAGGATCGTCAATTACGATTTTTTCTTATTACTTTACTTTATGTTTTTATATTTTTATTAAGGGATTTTTTAGCAGCTTAACACCACAGTTTACAAACACTATGTATAAATAACGTTAAAACAGATTTAGATTTATTTTTTATTCTGTGTCTTTCCATCCACTGGCGTAGATAATAGGGCGAGGGGGTGAAGGGGAGTAATTACTGCTTCCCAGAAATGTTAGAATTTGTTTTAAGGGTTCCCACACGAGAATGTTATGGAATATGTGAATTGGCGTTTGAAAGTTGGAGACCTTTGTTCTTGTGTTTCCTTGTTTTTTGGGTTGTTACATGCACAGTACAACATGTTTTAGTGTTGTTTGAAGAAATATAATACATCGGTTTTAGTTAGAAAATAGGCAGTAGGTACGTGTTTTTAAAGTGGCGTACAAAACGACGTTCAAATGTACTTTTTACATCCTATTACCCCCTCCCCCTAAAGCATTAAATTATCCACGCTACTGTTTCCATCATTTCAGCAATTTTTTAATTATTTATGTTTGTTTGATGTGAAAACAAAAAAACTCAAATAACACAGCAGCTGATTTAACAAAGCTTTTTTATGATATGGATTGCACATAAACCATGTCAGTGCTTTTGTCGCTATAGAGTATATCGGTAAATCTACAGGAGAAATTGACCAAGTCTAGTATTGATAATTTTAAAATATTATAAGTATTTGAAATATCGCAGTCAAATATAAAATCAATAATTTTATACAATCGAAGTTAGAAGTGTAAAATTTATTCATAAGAAAATATCACTTGTAAAACTACATTACATTATTAGTAATGTAATGTAAAATGTAATCTAAAATATTTGGACTTGGCCACATTCACCCGTATACCAACGATATGATGGGATGATGTCATTTTTGCTTTAAGTTTAAAACTTCTTTAATTTAAACATGCCCAAAAAATTAAACCTTTTAGTATGTATCGATCAATATCCAATACAAATAACAAACATTATATTTTTAAAAGTTTTTCGAAGTTGTCACTATTGACTATTTACACAAGTTTATCCTTGAGACCTTTTAAACTACATTTGCCTAGATATTTGCTTAGTAAATAAATATAAAAAGTTTTTAATGCGTTGCTGTACTTGGGGAAAAAGTACGGCACCATTATTTACTTTTTCAACTACAAAAAATCTTATTTCTAAAACAACTTTTTATTTTAAATTTATTGTATGTTATGTCCTTATGATTCAAAAATCTTAATAAATAATTATAGATAACATAAAACATAAAATATTTTGAATATGTGAATTTAAAATTAAATTCATACGGTCGTGGAAAAAATACACTATCAAACACATGCAGAAAGTGTCTTTTTTACTCACTCAACTTCCATTCGTAATAAAAAGTATCACTTTATGCATTTTTTACAGTGTCATTGGTTTTTAAGTTACAATCCTTAAAGTTTAATTTTTTAACGTTTGATTTTTGTTTGACAACAAAAACCGTTTTATTTTCTGTCATTTTAATTTAAAAAAGTACATTTTCACTTTTAAAAGCTACTCTAATTTTAAGTAAGTTTTTACCGACCGATGCAAAGCTTAATAACATAGCATTATTTATTACATCCTTAAAAATTAGGTCAAAGGGGAAAAATAGATTTATGACCGATTTTTTTAGTTAAACGTGTTGTCGTTATATTATTTATGGTTTTAGTATTTTGATACATAGTAGTTTTACCAAATACAAGCATAGTTAACTTCAAACCCCACAATTAACTTTATTTTAGAATTTTAGACAAATTTTCGTTTATTAGATTAAAATTTAAATTACTATAAGTTGTCAGGTTTTAACAAAATAAGAAATGTTGACAAGGCTCTGCTTTCGTCAGCAAGTCGCTTTTGTGTTTGCATTTCGTAATTTGAAAATGTGAAAATGCTGAGTTGGTTTGTGCCTCATAACGGAGATGTCAAGATAAACTCGTCGGTTTAAAAGTAAACAGGGTATTAGTTATATATGTTTTAACTAACCAAACTTCAATGACATACACCGCGTGTCCCTAGCCCGTTGCTCACTACTATATCTTTTTTGTTTTTTAATATTAAAATAAAATTTGGTAGATAGGTATGTCACATAAAAATGCATAGTTTCACTTATTTAGTTGTTTCCTATCACTTGTCCGGTTTAACCGGAATAGACCCTAACTTTCTTATTTTAAATTGCACACCCGGTATATTATTACTTATTTGAATAGAAAATGACATTTTAAGTACAATAGGTTAAATTTGCCGCTTTTTAACATCTGCCTTCTAAATTTTCAAAAGAGCATATTTTTATTAACAATTGATACCACACAATCAATATTTTAGTTAACAGTTTATAAAACAAAATCTTAATAAATGTTTTTTCTCTAAGAGCGACAACTAGTCCGTATTACTATAAAGAACTAAGGAGGCTTGGAAAATAAATGTAAGTATTGCTTATTAAATTAGACTCTGTTTATTTTTTCTACTTTAATTAAAACTGACATTGGATCAGAAATACGATTGTGCAAACTTTAGACGACTCTGTAGAGGCTATAAAAAACAAAATATCGTTACATCTATTTTTCCGTGACCACTTAATCCAAAATATGTCGTTTTATTGCATTCATGGCACTAGATGAAAAATTAAAAATTAAAAAAAATTTGAGTTTGTACTCGGAATGTCATTTTATATTCCAAAAAGTAATTGTATACCGGGTATCCCATTTCAAATTGGAAAAGTCAGGGTCTTTTCCCGCTAAACCGGAAGTGATAGAACACACCCTAATATGTAAAATAATGCATTTAATGTGACATACCTACGTACCATTTATTTTAATATCTTAAAAAACAAAAAAGTTATATGGGTGAGCCACACATGATATTACTTTTTAATTAATTATAAACATATTCAGCATGTTTCAGAATAAGATGATGATTTTTAAGGACCATTAGGAAAGAATCGCGGTATAAAACTGGCGGAAAAATTATGTAGTAATTTTTTATCTTAAAAACGGAACGCGTTAGTATAATAAAATTTTGTTGATATATTACTTTTAAAAAAAAAATCTTTGTATACTTTTTTACTTTTTAAAAAATTTTAAGAGCATTCTTGTTTACTAAATTTAAAGAACAACCTATTTCTCCTTACCTTATAAATCGCATTTGTCTTATATAATTTTTAGTAAATTTACTTTTCTTTTTAATTTTTTACTGGTCGCTTTTAATAAAAAGCTAAATCCGAACTTTTTTCTCCGATCGGACGGAAATCTAAATATTTCCAATACGTTTTATTACCTCCATGATGCATTCCTGTAGGTAGAAGGCACTGGTAGGCAAATGTACTTTTCTAACCATGGTCAGAGATTATTTTTTCCGGACGCTCACCTTTTCCTATACTTTTAGTATTCACCTATGTCGTTTGTCAAAGTCAATTAACAATACATGACAATGTGATACTTTAGTTACGTATTATACTTGGATCAAATAATTATAATGTTTATATTTATTAATCAAAAAAGAAAAAATCATAAAAGGAAAAATTAAAGATCAAAGAAAAAATTATAGGGTGAATGAAAAACTGACTAGCACTACTATTTTTTATTTGGGTTGTTATTAATTAAAAAACGGACATGTTTCAACTATATAAATAGTCATCTTCGCCACTGAGAGTATGGACTTCTTCATTTCGTTAAAGAAAAAATTGTTTGTGCACCGCGAAAGAAAGGCATTTTTTCCGAACTCTTGTTGGTGGTTGCTGGGCGAGACTTAAGCCGAGCGAAGAGTCCGGAAATATATCGCTTCTCCTACACGTTACACAATACCGGTGCGGTGACATATCAAAATAATACTTGGTATAGGCCGCTGAGAGGGCGTTGAAGGCGGTATAAATTACCGTGACCCGGACTGATTGGAGGGGGCGGACTGAATAGGGGCCCGCGTTGGATGACAAACGTAAATGGAGCAATAAAGTAAGAATTTTTTTTCTTTAAAACTTTTTTAAGGGTAATTTTCAAAAGTAAGTAATTTAAACAATTTTGAATTTTTAAATGAAACATTCTGTATATTACCCATACCAAGTCTCATTTTGACATGTCTTATAGTTTAGGAGTTATTGCTTATCTAATAATTCACCTGGTATACTATTACAAAAAAGCTGTTGTCATGTTTTTGGAAAGTAAATATTTTTACTACCATTTAAGCTAAATAAAGTGTAAATTTGGCAAACATTTTTCAATGTTTTTAATTTTATTCTATATTAAGTGTAACATATGAACTTTAATAGCACACAAAATTATTCTTATGGTCGACTTTATGCAATATTAATATAACCCTCCACTGAGAAGACAAGTCCAAATAGCTCTGAATTTGCGGCTCTGCATGTAAACTTTCAACAAACTTCGAAATATAATTGTCTAAGCAGTTTAAATTATTAATAATTTCATATTCCACCGAGTTTCTGTGGTGTTAAATAAGGTATTGAGGCGCTTGGGAAGTTTTGTTTTAAAGACCGTCGTATGGTTTTAACGGAAGTTTGTGAAATAGCTTTGTTTCTCTTTTTGTTCTGTAATAAACATATTTACATAGCTTGAGCAATCTAGAGTATATTTTATATATTTTTTAAATATTTGTTTGGTGCTATTCTACTGTGTGCAGGGTGGTCAAAATGCAACGTTTTTTATTGGAAACTCGTTTTTTTGTATGTTTTACACAAAAACTTATCCTTATTTGCAACTCTTTAACTTTAAATTTTGACATAAAATTTAAATCTGTACAACATTTTCTTATACAATTTTGTCCTATTTCTAAAAATAAAGGTACTTTACTCTTGGTTATTTTTTATATTAATATTTACAGGCATTATAACTCGCCCTGTATATTACCAATCAAGTAAAATTTTGTATTTATCAGTTGTGGATCATGCGACCAGTATTTTACAAAGGATGTTTAACTATTTTACTGTGCGCAAGGCTAATGCCAGAAGGTTTTTTTTAATTCTTCATTCGGAAGTTTTGCAGTTAAGTTATTTTATAGCTCTAAAAATTTAATTTTTAGTTATTACCGATTACATTAAACCTCTTACATAACTTAAAAGTCTGCCAACTGTGCACCATTGCTGTCTATCCCAATTTCAATTATTATTCCGTCACTCTTTAATTTAAAGGCTGTTAATTGAAAATCTAACTTTTATTCATTTTGTTACAAAATTTAACGAGTTAGCTGTAATAATTTACGATAAATTTGATAACCCAACTTACTTTGTTTCAGACATCCAAAATGATTTTCGTTCACTGGATTAAAATTTAAATGACTAAAACTTGTCAAATTTTAATAAAATGAGAAACGCTGACAAAGCTCTGTTTCTGTCAGCATGTTGCTTTTGGGTTTACATTTCATGCTTTAAAAATGCGATGTTAAGTTTGGATTACTTTGCATATTTTAAAACAGATTGGCTTGTTTTAAACGATCTAAAAAAGCACTGTTTTTTTTAAGTTATAATAATTTACAAAAAATGGAACAAGTAACCTCTAGTGATTAGAAAAAACTAAGGACTCTACAGGGTGTTTCACAACTTATCCGAAAAACTTTAAGGGTTAGTTCTACAATAAAAAATATGAAAAAACTTTTTATGAAATAAGTCTTAAATGTCTTTGTTTTGAAACTACAGGGTGTTAAAAGTGTAAAAAATATATTTTTTTATAATAACTATTATATCAATTTAGATATTTTAAAAAATTTTGGGAGCGCTTCCTATGCACTGAAATACATTTTTTGGCATACAAGAAAAAAAATTTTTTACCAGTGTTGTTTATAAGGGGTATAGAGACAATATTTTTTAAGAAAAAAATGTTTCGTCACTGCATTTTTCCAAAATAAAAACATTTTTTCAATGCTCATTTAGTTTCACACAAATTTAATTTCTTGACTTTTTTCATTTCATGCACGGTTTTCGCGTAAATAAATAAAAACCATTTCTCCGCATGGTCAAACCCCTATCTAATTAAAGAATAAATGTCTAAGATAATTTAGTAATTTCACTGTAGAATTTGATATTATCCATACGAAATTACCGTACCGAGAAATTGTTTTTATTTATTTACGCGAAAATCGTGCATCAAATGAAAAAAGTCAAGAAATCAAATTTGTGTCAAACTAAATGTGCATTTTAAAAATATTTTTTTCTTAGAAATATTTATCTTACACCCCTTATGATCGATACTGGTAATTTTTTTTTGTATGCCAAAAATGTTTTTTGGTGCATAGGAGGCGCCCCCAAATTTTTTAAAAATATCTAAATTGATATAAAAGGTTTTATAAAAAAACACAATTTTTTTTAGCACTTTGTAGTTCAAAAACAAAGACGTTGAGGACATATTACATATAAAGTTGTTTTCATATATTTTATTGTAGAACTAGCCCTTCAAGTTTGTCGGATAAGTTGTGAAACACCCTGTATAATTAACCTGTTTTGCATTTTGAAATTTTATGATATTAAAAGATTTTTCGACTTACCTACGTCTTTATTTTAATTTGTGTGTGTCAAATTGTACACTTAAAAGCGTATTCCAGATTTAACAAAATATTGAGAGTGATCAAATAATGTAAAAATATTTTTTTATTAGTTTTACACCATGTATTTTAAAACTTAAAACATTTATGACTGACTATACAGGGTGTACCAGAATATGTGGTCAGTCTCCCAGATTTATAGTACCTGCGCCAGTATTGAAATGGAGTTCATATTAGGAACCCTTTTATACTTTTTAGGAAAATTCCTTTTGACGATTCTACCACTAATATTCATACCGCCATATGGAAGCGGCGCTTTAACCAGCCTGTCAATGTCAAATGTTTCAGGTGTCGCGCAGGGCGAACGTGTCACCAAAATGGTTAACATGTATTTTTTTTAACTTTGTGCCAAAAATCGTAAAGGTTAAAGTTACGAAACCCGCCTAGTCCGATACCCGAAACATGTGTTTGAGCCTTATAGTTTCATGATTGTAGTATTTGGAAATTAAAAATATAAGTTGACATTAAACAGGTCTTCAAAAAATTATTAAATTTATTAGTTTTTGTTTTTAATTATTCATGGTTTTGACAATAATTTGTTAGGCAACTTTTTTTATGCAGTAAACAGATAGGTAAAGGTCGCTTCCTATTCGAATCTTAGAATATTTTTAAATAAGTTTGCTTACCATTAAGTGACCAACTATTCAGTTAGTTATAATTTTTGTATTTACTTCACATTTAAAACGAGAAGTTGTCTTGGTAGCTTTTATTAAAAAAATATTTTAAATTGAAACAATATTTTTTTTTGTTGCAGAAAGAAAACTATTCATCGGAATGCTGAGCAAGAAATTCTGCGAGAACGACGTCCGCGCCCTATTTTCAGGAATCGGAACGATCGAAGAGTGTACAGTGCTTAGAGATACATCGGGTAATTCCCGGGGTTGTGCGTTCGTAACATTTAGCACCAAACAGGCAGCTCTTTTAGCAATTAAAAACCTTCATCAGTCGCAGACGATGGAGGGTGCTCTGCACCTTTAGTAGTGAAATTCGCGGATACGCAAAAAGAAAAAGAACTAAAAAGACAGCAACAAATGCAAGCAAATGTGTGGAATGCTCTCGCGGCACCTACGTTAGCTTCACCACCTCAGCAATATAGTCCAGTGTTACCTTCTGAAGCCACCTCGTTACAGCTTTTACAAGCGATGGGTGGCTCAGCGCTTTACAACAGCAATTGTTGACGAACTCAGAAAATTTATTAGCGCCTATCGGTGTTCAGAATTTAGTGACATTAGCAGCTATGTCTCAACCAGCTTCGGCAGCTACTGCGCCGCTGTGTATGGCTAACTTTTTGGGAAAAGGTGCGGGTGTAGAAAGAACACTAACGGCAGCAGGGTTACAAACGGGTTTGGGAACCACTCCTGACTTAACCACGTATGGTTCGTTGATAACGAATGCAACGCTTAATGCAGCAGCTATTGCAGCTGCTGGTAAACAAATTGAGGGTAAGTTGCTTTCTTGGTTTATGTGTATGTTGTTAGCTAATTAACAGTTTTATAATTATACTCTTTTTTATACTGAAATATTTATTTTTAGTTTCTAGAATTAGGTTTTAACCTATCTATGATATAATTTTCCAAAGTTAAACATATTATGATTAAAAGATAACGATATATGTGCGTTAAAAATATTACCATTCCTTTTCACTGTCATACATAACCAAAGGGATCATAGAAACCATGGCGATGATGTTGCTCAACATGCATTTTTGTGCTGAAGTTACTTTCTATATATAATATATATTTGTAGTACTTGGTAAAATTGGGTTATAAAAGAGTCTTAAAAGAAAAATGTCTTTGTTCGTCGGTAAGATATAATCCGACCGTTGATACCGTAGTGAAAAGAATCATTCAGTGATCGGCATCAAGTTCTACCGGAAGCCGGCTTTTAAGACTTTTTTTCGTGTTATTTAGCATGGACGTGGTACAGCCACTTTGATAAGTCCTGAAAGAAGATTTTTTTATACTAATTTTGGAGTTATCAAAATTATTTATTTCAAATTTTTATAATAAAAATACCATAAAACTCTTATAATTTGCTTTTAGAACATCTGTTTTCTCCAAATTCCTACAATTTTTCAGCTCTGATTAACCTGATTTCACAAAATTATAAAAAATTTATAAAATTGTGTATTATTATATTTATCTATGACACACTTCATTCCAAATAAATTTTCCTAATGACATTTTGTCTAAGAATGGAAAATAAAGGTAGTTTACTGTTGAAGGAAAAAACATAATTTCTAAGTTTTTGCGAACTCTGTATACAAAATCAACATTTTTCTCTTCGTTACTCATACTTTTTAATAAGCAATTTTTTTTATGAAAAACTTTTTTCGAAAAAATAAAATTTTTGATCCATTTGTCATCTTGTTAACACCATCCGTGGATATTCCGTAGGACTACTAGAAGTAAACCTGATTTTTTAAAAGAATACCACTAAAATTGAGTAATAACATTTGGGTAAAAAATTGGTTACCTACTTTTTTAAGCTATTTAATTAAGTAGTTTTATAAATACCGGGTGTCAACAAATCTATTAGACAAGCCATATAACTTCTAGGGTATTAAGACGTATTAAAATTAGTCTTAGGATAGATAATTGGTATAGGAAGATAAGAGGTTTTGCTTATGTTTTAGTTTCCAGTCATTTCCGGTTAATCCGGAAATGGCTCCAAATATGAATATTTGAGCACCTTGTATATTTTAACATTTTGTTTTTATTCTCGTGCCAATTTTGACCATATTAACAGATTTTTAAGCCTACTTGTTTTTTGAGAGCCATTTTTAATATTGCATCTAGGTGGTCATGATTCTTTATTTATGTCTATATTTTTACTCTGATCGTAAGTAAATATGGTGTTGTTAAATTCGTCCAAAAATCTTTTTTCCGAAACGTGCTTGTTTATAAAGGGTTGTAATTTTAAAAATTTAAGTTAGACATGAAAATGCAAAGTGCCGAATTTTTTTATTTCCATCTTTTACAAGTCACTAAAACTTTGCGAGAGTTTTTTTAACATCACCTGGAGTCCCTACATTAATTTGTGTCTAATCATGGCCGCCTAGATGCAATAATAAATATAGCTCTAAATATTTTTTTTAATGTAACATTTTAATTTATAATTGTCTCAAAAATACAAAAATGGTAAAATATGCAGGGTGTTCCGTTTAAAAAAATTAAATTTTGGGACAGTTCCGGTTAAACCGGAAGTGAGTAGAAGGTGAAAAATTATACAAGAACTCTCCTCTTTCCATACCATTAACTTATATTAAGTTTTATTTTAATATATTAAATACTCTAGTTGAGTTAAGCTAGCTGAGTTATGGCTTGTCTAGTAAATTTGTTGACACCCGGTATATTTTTATATTGTTTTAAACCACGGTGTATAATTATCATATATAGATTTTTATAGTAGCTAAATTGTGAAAAATGTAATTTTTCTTAGTAACAAAACTGTGCTTGCAAAATTATATTTAGAAAAAGCTATTTGTTTGTCTTAAAAACCGGATTTACTTTTAAAGCCAGTAAATTATAGACTAATGGAATTTTAAAATTAGAAGAATAAACTGTTAAAATTGCATTTACTATATTAAAGCTTCATAAACAGAAAGTAGAGTCGATGCACTTCTTTAATTATCTTCACTATTTATTCACATTGTAAACGAACACGGTTTTTATAACGTAAGCGCTCACGCAATGTGCGGTCGATCCAGACTATTTTATAAACAGTTTTTAATTACCCCGTTAAGTGGATAGTAAAAAACAATAAGCCCGAATAACGAGCTATAAAATATCTTTACACATTACTTGCTTATTGGTGCTTACCATTAATAATTTTTGTTTTTATTACAAGTTCCTAATTGTAAAGTCTTTAAGAGAATACACAGTTGAAAACTTATACCTAGGCGTTAAACACCAAACTTTGGTATTCTGTACAGGCAGGTTTTCATTTATATTTTGCCACCCACTTATAACGATTACTAAAAAGTCAGAAAAACTCCTTGTATACAGGGTTTTTCTAACTACGGTACGAAAGTTAAGGGGGTACTTTCTTACGTCTTTTTATGAATAAAAGTTCCTGTAAAAATATGTCCAGACTTGCTTTAATTCTAAGTTACAGGGCTGTAAAGTTTTCAAAAAAGTCGGTATCTTTTAAATACCTAACGAACCCATTAAAATTGGTTATATAATGTGTATAAAATTTGGGAAACTTATTTAGTATAACAAGGCGCTTATAAGACTTTGCCTAGATTAGGAATATTGGTTCCAGTGGCGTCTCAGTGGGCACCACAGGCATTATTGTAAAAAAATGTTCGCCACTGATTTTAATACTTTTTAAATTAAGAAATTAACAGTTTCATTTTTTTATTCTCTTATAATTTCTTCGTATCTACCTTCATTTTCAAGAAAAATATTAGAGTTATTTTAATTTCTTCCAAAAAGTACTCATTGGCTACATGATATAAAATGCAAAAATAAAACTAAATGAACAGTCGTGTATTTTATCCAGAAATTGTCATTTTTCTTATTTGCCAAGG
This sequence comes from Listronotus bonariensis, assembly GCA_014170235.1. Lineage (NCBI taxonomy): Eukaryota > Metazoa > Arthropoda > Insecta > Coleoptera > Curculionidae > Listronotus > Listronotus bonariensis. Next base: position 56,779 of record JACEGR010001331.1, read on the forward strand.
TCAAAGTTGTTTATTTTTTAATTTTAAATTTTATTTTAAGCTCTTTAGTGCTACTTTTTATCATGACTTAAAGGGGTTTCATTTTTTTCTCGAGAACGAAACGAAATAGGAAATGATACAGAAGACTTAAAAGTTGCATCTTTTATTGCTAAATCAAAAAATTGTATAAAAACCCTTAAGACGTCAGTGGCGTACTTTTTTCTTAATATTATTTGCTGTAGTGTCCACTGAGACGCCACTGGGCCCTATTGTCTAAATCTATGTACAGTTTAAGAAAAGCCTTATTACAGTAACTAAGTGTACCAAATTTTATTCAATCGGGTAAAAGTTTTTTAAAATACAGATTTTTTAAAAACTTTAACGCCCTGTATCCCAGAAATAAAAGGACTCCGGTTTATGGGAACTTTTTTTTATAAAAAGACTTAAGAAACTACCTCCTTAAGTTTCATACCGTAGTTAGGAAACACCCTGTAAAAAAGTTTCATAATTTTTATTATTATCTTTTAAGCACAGTGGCGACGCCAGGGGTTGCCCGGGCCTCCCTAAAAAGCTTGCACCCACCCCTGTAATTTGGAACGTAAGAAGAAAGTAAATGTAAAGATAAATACTCACATTTAGTACTTCCCTTCATATATAAGTACTAAATGTGAGTATTTGGACATGTGAGACCCTTTTTTTTCTTCTCGAAATTTTTGCGGGACACAAAAGAAGTGACATCCAGGGGCATATAGAATAGGGTTTTTTGGGCATGAGGACGTTTTTTTGTCTTTAAAATTTCATGTCTACAAAACTTTTTGACCCCCCCAAAAAAAAAGAAATGTTTGGTCCTCTTTAGTCACCCTTAAAACCAAAGTAACAAATGAACATCAGAAGGTTGGGAAAAATTAGGTGGTAGACTTTTTAATTGAAACACCCAGTATTTTATATTACCGGTAAAAAGGTCTTTAAAAGAACTTTAAAAAAATACTATATGATATATCGTTGGTATAAAGAAAAAATTGACCAAGTCCAGTATTGATAAATTTAAGATATTTACATCTGAAATGTCGCGGTCAAATATAAAATCAAATATTTTATACAAGTGATACAAGAGTTAAGAATGTAAAATTTATCCAGAACAAAATAGAGATGATCAATTTTTTCTATAAAACTACGAAACATTATAAGTAATTTAATGTAAAAAAATAAATCTTAAATATTTGGACTTGGCCGCATACAAACAATTTGTATCTTTAATAGTTTCGGAAATATGAAAAATAAAATCTAAACAATAATAGATATAATTTTCATTATATTTACAGATCCAAGCTGTAAACACTAAGCTTAGAACCAATGCCGTGGGTATAGTGGAAATATCTATTATTATTTACCTCTAAAAACAACTGGGATTTTCGTTCAATGAGATTTTGAAACTCGAAAGACTCTCGGCCCCATCATTAATAGTACGAAATCCGAATAGGAAGCTACCTACACCTATCTGTTTACCGAATAAAAATCGAATTATATTAAATAGTATTTAAACAAAAGTATTGTCATAAGGTTTCCGAAAATAGGGTCAAGGCTATATTTAAGTTAAATAAAATTACCTTAAAATTTTTGATACCCCCTTATATAGGCAACCCCTACTTTTTTAAATATATGCTAATGCTAGTTGATAAAATATGTAATATTATACAGGAGTAAAAACCAGAGTTGGGTCGTTTTCGAATACTCAGTATTTTGAATAGTATTCAGAATACATTTTGCCGGTATTCACATAGTATTCAAATAAGTTTGTGTGTTTGGTATTCGGTATTCGATAGAATACTTTTTGGTTAGTATTCCGGATTCCGTATTCGAATATTTCGAAGAATACTTTAATTGAGTATTCGAATACCGGCGTTCCGAGTATTAGAATACCAAAATGTGGAAGCAGTATTCAAATACCAAAATTATCATGATTGGAATACCAAAAGAAAAGAAAAGTATGGAAAAAATGTGGGGAGGACGTTTTTTTGGTATTCAAATTTTCAAATATTTTTTTTCAGTATTCGAATACTCATTCTGGGTATTTATAAATACCGAGGATTCAAATACTTTTTTCTTCCAAGTATTTAAATATTCGGTATTCAAATACTTTTTTTTCCGGTATTCGTATTCGTATTCGCATACCGATTTCCAGTAACTCTGGTGGAAACCAACTGGCCGAGCATAGGAAATTAAAAGCATAAGTAAATATTCGTGGGGGATGAGTAATCGTTGCATTCCTAATACATACCGTAATGAATCCACCAGTAATGAATGAAATTTCTTTTTACTTATTTAAATTAAGTTTTTCATTCTATTAGTTATTCATTGCTATTTATTCATTACTGGTGGATTTATTACAGTATGTATCAGGTATGCAACGATTTTACAAAAAGTCTCTTTTAAATTACTTTGGATTGGCCTATTAGAAAATAACGAAATTCAGTATGTAAACTTATCAATGTATTTAATAAAGTCTTATACAATTTTGTTGTAAAATCAGTAAGGAAGCCAGTAGAGGAAAGTGACCAAATATGAAATACGATTTTGTTTTTTACATATAAATTGTTAATAATAACCGCAAAATATTTTGTGGTTATTATTAACAATCATAATATATTTGTCCGTAATTTTGTAAAACATTTTAGTTACAATAATTAAGATTAAAAAAAACTAGAAACTGATAAGAGCAGCTAAATATGGAATAGGTACCCCAAATATGAAATAGTATAAACTAGACTGGGCCAAAAAAATTGACTTTTATTTATTTTTTTGAAAAATATATTAAAAATATTGTTTAGGGGGACAAAAGAAAATATCGTAAAGATTTAAGCCCTTAATATTAATGTTTAGAGGTCATCTTCTTTAATTTAGTATACCTAGTAGAATTTTTTAAAACCTTAAAAGTTATGAGAAAGCGATAAAACAAAACGTTGCTACAGCGACGAAAGGACTGCTCTACTGGCATGTTACTGCTTCTACTCGCTAATGGACATTAAAATAAAAACCTCTAATTGCGTGTGTGAGTTTTCGTTTAAGAGAAATGCCGTAATTCCATATTAGGGATACTATTCCATATTTGGTCACTTTCCTTTATTTAAAGGTACCAAAGTTTACATGGGATTTTTTATGGCTAGCTAACCAAAACTAACCAGAGAGTTTTTATCCGATAGATAACCAGATAAGTGAAAGTCGCTTCCTATTCGGCTTTTCGACTATAATAAGATACGTTCTTATAGCTTTGGACAAACAAGTGTTATTTACCCTTTTTAGTGTTTAAAAACTGTTTAATAAAACAGTATTAAAAGTAAATTTAATTTTATACTTTATAGATAACTTCATTTACTGTAATGGGTAATTAGAGAACGGTAAGGGTACAGTTACAAGTTTAATTTAATTATTTCAGTCCATTATTTCTGAAATTTGAGTTAAGTGACTACTGCGGTCGATAATAAAACCATGTGGTTTTAGGATTCGAATGTAACAACGCCCATTAAAATGTTTTTTTAACTAACAGAACAGCACCAACTCCCCGTATTAAATTTCTAACGATCTTTCAACAGTTTATTTATAATTACAAATTTGTAACTACGTCAATATACAGGGTAACGATTTTTTTGTCTAACATGTGTAAATACACTTTAGTTGTTCTTGTCAATCAAATTCTCTATCAAATCTAATTTGAATAAAATTTGGCATGATAATTTGTAGCTTTAAGAAACTTATTTAGCTATAACATTATTAAAATTATTAACTTCACTGTGCTTTCAGCGACACCTACAATAATTTGACATAAAAAATGTACGCCACTAACTTTTGTGTAAATTTTAATATTATTAAAATATGATATGATAATTAAAAAGAAAAGTAAACAATTTCCAAATGAAAACTTTTTCCTTGTATGTTTTTCCAGGAACCAGGGATTTGAAAACTAAGCAAGCTAAGGAAAAGAATTAAAGGGACAAAAAGTTGTATTTTTAACCGACTTCAAAAACGAGAAGATTCTCAACTCGCCGCGTATGTTTTTTTGTGTGTATGTTACGCAATTACTCTGGCGTTTGTAGACCGATTTTGAAAATTCTTTTTTATTTGAAAGAGTGCACTTTCGCGGTGGTCCCATAAGAAAACAAGGTCAGGATCATGAGAGAGAAAGGTACTAGACTCCAGTTTTTTGCGGCAAAGCTGACTGTTGATAGGCATATGCTCATATAAGTAAGTATATGTCCAGAAATTAAAGCAAAAAAAAGAAGAGGTTAGGGGAGCATTCAGAATTCTCAAACTTGGGGTAAAATTTGGACTTTTCACCAACCAAAAGGAGGAGGTTTACAATTCGCCTGTATGTTTTTTTTTTTTAACCGACTTCTAAAACGAGGAGGTTTTCAATTCGCCGCGTATGTTTTTTTTGTGTGTATGTTACGCGATACTATAGTGTTTGTAGACCGATTTTAAAAATTCTTTAGTCTAGTCTCTCTGCCATACGTAGGAAAGATCAAGGGCGCATTTAGAATCGACAACCTTGGGGTAAAATTAACCCTTTTTACCTAACTAAAAGACAAGCGGATAGCTGCAGCCCCGTGTGTATCAATGTTTTGCAGCCCCGCGTGTATTAATTTATAAGCTTTTGACAGCTATAATGTATTATACCAATCTACAAGTGGTTAGCTGCATCCCTGTGTGTATCGATTTATCGCAGCCCCCTGTGTATCGATTTATAAGCTTTTGATTGACAATATAAGGAACTAAAGACAGAGTATGAGTGGGGGTCATGGTTAGATCTGGTTAGTTAAATATTTTTTTAAACCTTCATTGCTGTCAAAAGCTTATAAATCGATAGGAGCTGCAGCTAACCGCTAAATGAGGTACTAGTAGTGTTTTTTAGTAATTATTTTCCGATTTAATTGTAATAATAGAAAACTTAAAAGCTAAAAATAATCATTAAAAAAAATTGAACCGACTTCAACAAAATTAGTAAAAGTCACTAAAAAGTTAAAAACAATAATAAAAAAAGAAGTCGGGTAATAACATATGTTCTCAATTACTCAATGTTAATAACTAAATACATAAAAAATTTTGTACTTTTATTATTATTATTCCCAACTTTTTAGTGAATATGATTATTGCTTCTTAAACATAAAGAATAAAAATTGCTTGAAACTCAGTATCAGAGCATTTTTTTAAATATTTGGTTTTGCTCCAGTCGCCACTAAAGTGAATACATTTATTTTTTTACTACAATTAGCAAACTACTGATAATTATTGTGGTACAATATAAACAGTATTTAGTTGTCAGCAAAATAAAGTACCTAATGTAGATTTATATCAAGTTGTTAATACTTGCGCATTCGCCAATAAGCCTAAGTATCTGCACAGATATTTTCTCCTATAAAAAACAAACCATGTATCTGTGAATGAATCTAAGAACACTTTTATTATCTGTATATATGTATTCTTTATTTTGTAGCCTATTTATTAAAATGGTATAACCCATTTTTAAGACAAAAGGAATTGCTGTATTGTATGGTTTTTATTTGTTTAAAAGGGTATTTAAGGGTCTTTATTTTACATAAAACTGTAGAAAAAAAAATAAGAGAACGAAAAGGTGCCAAAACGAAATTTTACATAAAAGCAACTGATTAATAACTAAATCTATTAGTATTAAAACATGACACTAAAAATTCAATTAATAACCGAGTCCCATAGGTCTTCAAAAATCATTAGTATAAAAAATGATGGTCACACTTTAAAAGAAATTAGCATCCCCGCAAACGGATAACAAATTAATTTATCCCCACAAAATTTCATATTTAGGGGGCCTGATTGATTTATGACACTTCATACAAAATGATTGATTGAGGCCATGAAAAACCAATTATTACAGTGTAATTCATTGTCAACGAGCCATGGTAGGACATGGGCGATAATGTTTATCGAAATGAGATTTTAAGGGGCATTAGCGAAATTATGAATATTAAACACATTTCATTATAATACGGAATAAATAAACGTATATCGCCTTTGAAAATACAAAAAAATTATCTCAAATAATAAGACTTTACAGGAGAGCCATTTAAAGAAAACCAATGTAGCTGTTGTTTACGTCATAAGAAATCCAAATAGTTATTTATTATACAAGAGAAAAAAGCTTTAGATTTTAGCTCAAGGTTGTGTTGACTCTCGACGCGAAGCGGAGAGTTAAAATCTAAAATCTATTTTTTTCATGTATAATATACATTTTTTTCTGTGATAGGAAAGAAACGACATCTTATTATGGAAAAAAACATTAATCATGTAGAATTTGAAGTTTTAAACTGGTCGACTGGTATATTTGAAACACAATTAGACCTTGCGTTACTATGGAACAAAATGTAAGTTTCGTATAATAAATTATTCTAAAATTAATGTCCGGGAAAAAAGTACTCACTTTTTCTCACAAGAAAAAAGTATTTTATGAAAAGTCACATTTTGGTTCCTGTTAACAGAGATATTTACAATGTCAAATTTTTTACCCGTCACGGAAAAAAACATGTTTTAATAAGAGTCATAAAAACCCTAAAATACACTTTCTATAAGGTTACGAGCATAAAAATAAAATTTTTAGTTAGGCGAATTTTTTTCTAAATTAATACACCTTAATAATTTTAAAAAACTACTACATTACTTAGCTGGAGTATTTGGTCTATCTTGCTTTGGCCAAAATTTAAGACACGCCTTTTTATATTTTTAAGAACGGCATAAGGTACAGAAAATACTTATTTTTCCAACAAGTTCGCGGTTGTTAAAAACAATGTCTTTTTGTAAAACCTGGCTTTAAAGTTTAAAAAAAAAATAGTTAATCACATCTTTAGATGTTAGTAGAGACAAACAGCAGTTAAAAAAATCATCATAGTCCATAAATTACGTGAGGTGTTTTTTTCATATTTTGGACCTCCCTTCCCCCTTGGTTAGATTACGTGACATTTTCTTTCATCCCCTCCCCCTATTTAATCTGACGTGAGATTTATGATGGGAATACAGAACTCTGAATTTCTCGAAACGAAATTGATTTTGTCCTCCATCCAAAAAAGCAACAATACTTCACATTTTCCTGGGGGAGGCCTGCTCCAACATGTTGTCCCCTTGCTCCTACACAAAAATCCCGTGAGATTTTCACAGACCCCCTCCCCCATCGTGAGATTTGGTGAGATTTTTCTCGACCTCCTCCCCCTAAAATGTCTTACGAAATTTATGGACGCCCCCATATGTATTCCTATCCGCATCGTAATGCGCTTGCGCAATAAAGATACGTTAGTTTCTATCCGTTACGTAAAAAAATCAGTACGGCACACGTATCCGGATCGCGATCGGTAACGTATCCCGACTTTGGTACGTCAAAATTGGAAAACAAGGCGATCCATAACCATAAATTTAATTTATTGAGTGACAAGTGAGTTAAAAGCTAAAAGTTAAAAACTTTATATCCAAAATTGCATCCATTATTAAATTAAACACGTAAAAAATAACAGTTAAACCACAGTAAAATCACGAAAAAACCGTTGGAAAAAACTGTTAGGCGTCTGTTTGACACCTGTAGGGTTAGGAAACAAACCCTGAACACAATTGGTTTAGGTGGTTGCATAAAGAATTTTAAATAACTTTAAGTAAGAATGCTTTTAAGCCGTGTTTTTAACCTTTTTTGATCGCCTACGTATAGCCTCTCATTGCGTATACGGATAGGTATAAGTGTTTATATTTATGGTGTTTCTTTTGTCTCTAATAACTTCACGTCACGTATCGTTTATCCGGTCTGTGTTTACTTCAGATATCTATCAGTAGTTTTGTTTTAAACCCAACTGGTGTGTCCTTAATTTTTTTAAATCCACGTAGAACCTGGTAACGCATAAAATGCGTTATGACAGTAAAAAATGTGTAATTCCCCAAATTATTTTAAAGATAGGAACATAATTTACAGAGACACAATTTGTTCATTTTGTTTTCACGTAAACTGTTGGTTATCTTATAAAAGGAATATAGGTGGGGTAAAGAACAAAACACATTATGCAAAATAAATCACACAATTTTTTTGTACCCAGTTTGTTACTCTAACCGTTTACACATTAAAATGTGTAGTGTTTGTTAATAATAAATCCGGCAGACGAGGTAATACACCATCAGCTAAGTCGAACTGGTCAACATGGTCCACTAGCAATGCGTGAAAAAGAGACGGTCGTACTCGTGTAGAATACCAAGAGGTAGAGATAAAATAGATAGATAGTTAAAGTCATAATCGCGAGAAACTATTTAATGAGTTAGTTAATACTGAATTACAATATAATTTTTTTTAGTATACTTCTGTTTTTCTTTACCGTACTTTAAAAAAAACTAGTACATTTTCTTTTTACAGATAGAAAAAGCAATATAAATCTAAACAGATCTTGACAATGTATTTTTCTGCTTCGCTTTTCCTTTTCGCTCAAACCAGCAGGCAGTAAAGTCGCAAGCTGAGCTTTTTGTCCTGTAAAAGCTTTAACAAATCAAAGACACAAACGATAAACTTCGTTTATTTTAGTTAAAAAGCACGACTTATCAGTAGCGTAGAGTCAAGACTAATTTTCGGCACTTTAAATTTAAAAAACGTTTTGACGCAAATTACAAGACCTTCAAAAATAGCATATTGTGGTATAATAACATTTTTTCTCGCAAAAGAATTTGGCAACCTAAAACAATAAACGATAGTAGCAAAGTTTGGTGTAAAGGTTGAATTTTGCAAAAAAACTTATTTATATTTTACTCTAACATAACATTTTTTGAAACATATTGTTTTTAGGTCCAAATGCAGCGTTAAGTAAAATGTCAAAAAACAAATTCGATAATGTTCTTACCTTAGATTTTGTGTCTCAATTTTCCATTTAGATAAACTTAAAAAATAAGGATTTTAGAGCTCAAATTTTAATATTCACACTTCTTTTACGTAAATTATATTTGCTATAGTTAACCTTTGTTCTTATGTCTTAAATTTAAATACACTATTTTTTGGTTTTTCTCCAGAATAAAGATATTTAATAAATATTTAAAAAAAAGCTATTCTGTTCTTGCAATAATGTAATACAAATTAAAGGATTGCTTTTAAAGAAATAAATTAATAATAAATTCTTTAATATGAAATAATTACTTTTATTAAGTCTTTATAAAAAAGTAAAAAGTTAATACTTACTCAGAAATAGTTGCAACCCCTAAACGTTTTTTACAACATAGGTGTAAGGGCTTCCTTATGCATTTACTTTTAATAATAATTTTATATTATTTAAAAACATTACCTATAAAAGTATACTGTATCAGCTAATTTCAACAACAAACCACGATTAAAGGTCTAGCCACACATAACCGCACCAAGGCCGCACTATTTACAAGAGGCCCCTATTTACAAGAAAGGAAAGTAAGGCAGAATAATTCGCAAAAATTTAAGAGCACTTTTCATGCCCTCAATATATAAAAAGCATTTTGGTCAAGCTGAGTCTACTGTTTTATGTATGTATATCTCCTTGTTTAAATAAAACATATTTTCCTACTTATCTCTAGATCTTTTTGTCCAAACTTTAAGTGTAGTATAGATAAAACTGTTTTACCTTATTTGTAAAGGTTTATTTTACGACCAGGTGTAATTTCAAGCGTACTATAACATACTCATTTTATGTAATATAATTTTGTTTGCATCGCATCCCCTACATTTCACCAGCGAGACGCACGGCTGCGGGATCGTTGCGCGCACTTTTAGCCAGACCTTAATCATCCTATTCGAAATGTTTACCTTCCGAGATTCGCGTTAGACCGTCACTTTTCCACGCATTGCCTGTTTCCGGTTATGTTTGGCTAAATGTGTATACATATATCTTTTAGGAATTCCTAATAATATTTTGATATGTGTTTTCATATTTATAATCCTGTATCGCAACATTTCACAACGAATATTAATTTAAACATTAAATATTTAGAAGGGGTGAATTTTAATGTTACGCCATTGAAATAATTTTATTCTGAATGCGCTTTTACCCCAGCGTCCGATGGGTTTAAATTCAATAAAAGATCATTTGGTGACCAACAAATTACCCAATAAAATGAAACAAAGAATTACGGATGTGTAGTTTCCAGCGAATTGGGTAAATTATGGCCGCTATTCTAAAAATACAATTTATTAAAAAGAAGTATAGCCGTATTATTTTAAAGGTTTGTAGCTCGCTATGGGATTTAAAAAGAGGTTAATTTAAGGTAGACATAATTATGAGTAGGTTATTTGTCTTTTGGAGGTTTCTTATTGAAACGTAGCTATACCAACTTAATTAGGCAAAATAATTAAAAAAACAATATTTCATTAACAAGAACCAACCATAATCCCCCCCAATGTGACAGTTTTGCAGGACCGTCTGTATTGATAGTTTTCTTTAATGGGCGGCAGAACTTTTGCCAGAAACTATAATTGCTATTCCAAGGTAAAATTCTGCCCAGTTACCTCAATGGATATGGGGCGATCGTTTTTCAGTTATAAAAATATTTTGAATATGAACGACAACGCAGTTTTACTACTGAAAATTTGGGACAATACTATATAATTAATAAATAAAATTAAACCAACTTTTAAAAAAATTAGTATAAGTCACTAAAAAGTTTAAAATTATTAAAAAAGATCGGGTAATAGCATATTGCATAAAAGTATAAAATCTATTGTTTATTTAGTTATTAACATTGGATAATTGAGCACATACATATGTTATTATCGATTTATAAAATTTTGACAGCAACGGAGGCTTAATTAAGGAATTTAAAAAAATATTTAACTAACCAAAACTAACCATGACCCCCACCTATACTCTGTCTTTAGTTCCTTATATTGTCTATCAAAATCTTATAAATCGATACACAGGGGGCTGCAATAAATCGATACACACAGAGCTGCAGCTAATTGCTTGTAGAATAGTAGAATACATTATATCTGTCAAAAGCTTATAAATCGATACACGCAGGGCTGCTACAAATCGATACACACGGGGCTGCAGCTATCCGTTTGTCTTTTAGTTCGGTGAAAAGGGTTAATTTTACCCCAAAGTTGTTGATTCTAAATGCCCCTTAATCTTTCCTACGTATAGTCAAAGAGAAAAAAATATGTCTATAGTACCTTCCTCTCTCGCGATTCTGACTTTATTTTTTATGGAACCACCGCGGAAGTGCATTTTTTAAAATAAAAAATGAATTTTAAAAATCGGTCCACAAACACCAGAGTAATCGCGTAACATACACACAAAAAAAATATACGCGGCGAATTAAAAACCTCCTCGTTTTTGAGGTCGGTAAAAAAACATACAGGTGAATTGTAAACCTCCTTCTTTTGGTCGGTGAAAAGTGTAAATTTTACCCCCCGATCTCTTCTTTTTTTTGCTTTTTAATTAGAAATATAACTTAGAAACTTTTTAATAACACAAAATAATATGAAGGCGATGACACATATAAAAACTTTTATCCAACACTTACATATAATATCTACATAATTGATCAGATTTTGAGGATATAAAGTGTACTATAAGTCACTAGTGACTTATAGTACATAGTCACTAGTGAATTATAGACAATACAAAATTTTGTTGCTGGTGTTGACAATGACAAGTAACAAATAATGGATGACGTATTCAAATTATTTTCGATATTAAAAACGATTTATACGAAAGTGTTGGATAAAATTTTGTATTAGACACGTGAGTTATTACATATAAGTCACTTAAGAAAATTACCTCTCTCGCCCTTCGGGCTCGAGAGTTAAACTTTTCTTGCGTGACTTATATGTAATATAACTCACTTATCTAATAAATAACTATTATTGACACTATTTAAAAATTAACAATTACAATACCAATAGGTATAAAATAAAGGTAATAACAATAATGTTTACATACTGGTTCATCACATGTATTTCTAACACCAGCCCTTAAACATTACTGTTTTAAAACTAAACCAAGTTCTTGACAGAAAGCTCATGTTTGGGTCTTCCCAAACTTTTTGTTAGAACATCAGCCATCATCTGATTTGTGGGTAAATATTTCAAATCTATTTGATCTGACTGGATAGCTTCTCTTACGAAGTGGTGTCGAATGTCAATGTGTTTAGTTCTACTCTGATATCTTTGATTCAAAGCCAATTTTTGAGCTGACTGGCTATCATTAAACAATGTGACACATTTTTTCTCATTTACCAACTTCAACAAACTTTGCAAGAAAATGGCTTCCTTCTTTGCTTCAGACAGACCCATGTATTCAGCTTCAGCACTTGATAATGCTAGTGTTCTTTGCTTTTTACTTTCCCAGGAAACTGCAGCAATGCTAAATTTAAATACATAGCCTGTATATTTGCCCCATAACCAATTAGAAATATAACTTACAAACTTTTAATAAGACAAAATAATATGAAGGCGATGACACATATAAAAACTTTTATTGACACTATTTAAAAATTAACAATTACAATACCAATAGGTATAAAATAAAGGTAATAACAATAATGTTTACATACTGGTTCATCACATGTATTTCTAACATTTTTATCTAGAAATAATACCTATTTATATGAGCGTATGCCTTTCTAGAGTCAGCTTTGCCGCAAAAAACTGGAATTTGCCTTGCCGAAAAAATTAGTCTAGTACCTTTCTCTCTCGCGATCTTGACTTGGTTTTTTATGGGACCACTGTGGAAGTGCCCTCTTTCCAACAAAAAGATATTTTTAAAACCGACCCACAAACGCCAGAGTAATCGCGTAACATACACAAAAAAAAACATACGCGGCCAGTTGAGAACCTCCTTGTTTTTAAAGTCTCTTAAAAATATCAAATAATGTTACTGTACAGGGTTTTTATTTATATTCTGCCACCCACTTTTAACTATAACCAAAAGGATAGAAAAAAACGTCCTGTATGAGAGAATTAAACTTTTTCATCTATTTTCTTTTAAGGATAAAAAAAGAACGAGGAAATATTAAAAACTCAGGAAAAATGAAGATGTAAACTTTTTTAATAGAAAACCCTGTATATTATGCTCCATTAAAAAGATATTTTAAAAATCTTTAGAAAAATACCACTATTAATATATCTATCTTTGATAGTTTCGGAAATATGGCGATTTAAATCTGAATATAATTTCCATTACATCTACAGTCTCAGCTTAGTGCCGATGCCGTAGGTAGGTGTAATGGAAATTATATTTACTATTTTTATATTTAAGTGGTCATATTTTGAATACTATTAAAGGTGGATATATCATTTGTGGTTTTTTGTAAAGGCTTTAAAAGACCTTCTTAATGGGGACACAATATACAGAGTGTTCCATTTAAAAAATGTTTACCTTTTCATTTTTCTAAGTTTTTACTATTTATTTGTTTCTTTCTTTATTCTTAAAAGAAAATATGGATGAAAGAGTATGAATCTTTTATACAGAACGTTTTTTTGGTTATAGTTAAAAGTGAGGGCAAAATATAAATAAAACTCAGTACCATAATATCATTGGATAATTGACAAATTGTGAAATGCTGATTTTGAAAAACTTCTCATTTATTGTTGCATATTCCGCCAATAATCGTGCATATTTTATACATGTTTTGTGCATATTTTAGGCTTTTTATCTTACATACAATCATAATCCAGTCCCCAATTATAACAGTAAAAAAGTGAAAAAATATGTTATTGAATTTTTCTGCCCAGCTTTACAGTTCCCACTAAAGTTATGGTTTAGTTGAACTCAACTGGTACATGAACCTGTCCTATAAAAATAGGTTGCAGTCACTTTTCAGGTTTTTCCTTGACAGCATATTTTAAATGGACAGATTTATGTACCAGTTGAGTTTAACTAAACCATAACTTAAATAACTATTGTAAAACTGGGCATTAAACTTGACTTTAAGAAAAAATCTACAAGTGTTTCTAATTACAAATTGGAGTCGTATAGCGGGATGAGGGCAGGCAAAAAAAAACCACTATTGTATTTATCCCAACGTTTCGTGGTTGGATTGCCACTTTATCAAGGAGCAATACTTTACGAGATCTCACTGCCTTTAGACACTCTATTTACCTCCCAAAAAATGGCGGTACTTTATAAAATTATCCGAATACCTGATTTGGATGACCGATATCTTCAAAACTATTAAAGGTAGACACACCTTATATGGTATTTTCCTAAAGGTCTTTTAGATATCTTTTTAACTATTATATAATATACAGGGTGCTGTATAGTATTACCAATATTACCGTTATATAAATCCTTAAAAGAGATTTTAAAAAATACAAAAATAAATGTATCTAACTTTATTAGATTCGGAAATACGGCAATCTAAATGAGGTATTCAGGTAATTTTCAAAGTACCGCCATTTTGTAGTTGGTAAAGGTATTGACTTTATATTGTGGGGTTATTAAGTACTCGTCAGGGGCTCTAAAATGATGTGCCCCTTTCCATTTAATCTTTTTTTTTAAAACGGCCCCCAGCTGTCAGTTTGACATTTATATCTGCCATTTTCTGTCTAAAATTTGGTTTATGTTGTCTCACCAAAGTCTTTAAATTTATGTGAAAAATTTTTTAAGTTAGTAGGGGTTCTGAATTTGGACAAGCACTGTATAATTCCCTGATGGACATGTCAATACCACAATAACTATTATTAAGTTTGTTTAAACATATTATTACCCAATTTAAAATAGATTCATGGCTTTTGTTGTATTTTTTTTCCTGATGGACATGTCAATACACAATAACTATTATTAAGTTTGTTTAAACATAATTGCCCAATTTAAAATAGATTCATGGCTTTTGTTGTATTTTTCGTACCTGAGCACAAATCCGTGGTCACTTTTACTCCATTTCCATTTAGTCAATGAAAAAATTGGGTAAAAATATCGGATTTTTGCAGTTTTTTTAGTTTGGAAAAAATGGCGACTTTATGGCGAAAATCTGACCACATATTCGTGTTTACGTGAAAAACCAGGTATTACATCTCAACTTCTTTTTTTGCATAGTAATGTAATCTAAAAATCCATCAATCTCAGTATTTACCGTGGTATGGTATATACGATAAGTTGATTAAACTTTCCTTTTATTTAGTTTTTGAAAACTGAATAAATTGGTGTATTTTTAGAACTAAAATTTTAAACAGTCGTATTATACCCTAATTTATTGCTGACTGTAATATTAGTTAAAGAAAAATTAAATTGCATTCTATATCGGAGTAATATATATGGTTTCTCATAAGCATTCTGATTTACGGGTGCTTTAATAAGGTTTGGTCATAAAACGTCTATTTACGAGACTATAGTTACCAACATCATAAAATTAATTTTTATTTCAATTTAATTGGTTTTTAATTTCATTGCCCTATAACAAAAAGTAATCTAAAAGAGTATTAACCATTTAATTTTTAAGCAAAATTGATATTTATGATTCCGCCATGTAGTTTTATTAAATATAAGATAAGGGATTTAAAGATCTTTATAGAAGGAAACCTGTAAGGCTAGAAATTTGTTTAGTGATGAGGTAGTCATAACATGCTAAGTATGACAATCATCACCTGGCAAGAATCAGCCCTGCACATCATCACCCTGTATATTTTTGAAAATTCTAAAATAATATTACAAAAAACTAGGACCTGTAAGCTTGCATTTTTTCCAGGATTTAGTTCATTTATAGTTAGGTGTGAAAAAATTAACAGGCGTTTTGATGAGCACAAGTACCTGCCAGGCGACCTGAAAGGTGTGGCTAATTTGGATGGCCATATTTCTAACACTAATAAAGTTAGATGTACCTAACGTGGTATTTTCTTAAAACTATTTTTAAGATCTTTTTAATGGTAATATAATATACAGGGTGCCACATTAAAAAAAAAAAACTTTTTTCCACCCTGCATATTATGCCAGTATTACCGTTAAAAAGATCTTTAAAAGAGCTTTGAAAAAACACCATATTAGGGATATCTAATTTTAATAGTTTTGGAAATATGATCATCCAAATCAGTCACACTTTTCAGTGCGCCTGGCAGGTACTTGTGCTCATCGAAAACGCCTGTCAATTTTTTTCAAACCTTACTATGAATAACCTAAATCATAGAAAAATTTTAATCTAACATCTTCAAGTTTTTTTAAATATTTTTTTTAACTTTCAAAAATATACAGGGTGATATTGTGCAGGACTGATGCTTGCCAGGTGATGATTTTCGTACTTAGCATACTATGACTCATTACTATACAAATTTCTAGCCTTACAGAATTTTTACTATAATAGTCAGTAAAAAGAAAAAATATTTTTGTCGAATAAATTAATATGTGTAGTAAGTAATTTTACCTAATGCCGGATTCACACGTTGGGCAAAGTCCGACAAACTGGCTAGTGTGGACGGTTGTCTGCATTGGCCTAAATAATTACAAGAATTGTTTAAAGAATTATAACAGGAGGTCTAAGGTGTAACCTATTTGTAGAAGGTGTAAACAGAATCAGGAAATCTATATCAAGAGATTGCCTGGATTGGTTATAGTTTATAAGATACTTGCAAAACTGCTTATTTTGTTTCACCATTTTCCTTAAATTTATTTTTAAAAAAAGTTGCTAAATGACTGGGATTTTCCAATTTATATAATTTTGTGGGTACTTACAATTATACAATAAATTTTTATTTTACTCCAAAATTTGTTTGTTTTGATTTTTAAGGGAAGTAAAAGCCCTAGGTGATGTTATGGGCCAAATAAGTAATATTAACCATTATGTACACGTTCAAGTAACGTTGGCAAGTAACAATTAAAATGATAATATCTATTTCACCAGTGGCGTAACTAGTAATCCACCTTAAGGGGGCCTAGGAGGGCCTAAATTTTAGTAAATTTAAAAATATTGAAAGCAAAATCTGGTATTTTTTTCAAAAACTGTTTGATTTCTTTTAAGAAACCAAACTTTAAAATCAAGTATAACATACAGTGTGGGCCAAATTAAACTTGCACACTTTTTAACTAATGATAACTTTTTATCTGTTGCTCCTACCTTTTTTATTTTTACAGGGCTAATGGGTAGATATGTTTTCTTTAGGTTTGGTAATTTTGGTCGAATAGATTTAGTCAGGACCAGACCTACCTTTTTTAAAATGATGCATTTAACTTCGTTGCAATAGAAATCGAATTCATCTACAATTAGGCTAATACGTTTAATTTTATTTAATTTATAATTTACAACTATTGTTAGGTTAGGTCAGCATTTATTTCAGGAAACATGATAACCTCACATTTTTGAATTTCAATGCACACTAAAAAAAGTTCTCTGTTAAAACCGAGGGAAATGCATGCTTTTGGGCGCATCATTTATCAAGAATAATCATAATTTCTAAATTCTCAAATTACTGACAGATTCATCTTTACTAAATCATTTCCCATAGTTTGTCTACAAGAGAAACGTATTAGCTCAATTGTAGCTAAATCCGATTTCTTTTGCAACAAGATTAAATTCAGTATTTTGAAAAACGGGCTGTAAGTCCAGTCCTGTCTAAATCTGTTTGACCAAAATTGGCAAACCTACAGAAAACACATCTGACCCATTAGCCCTTTAAAAATAGAAAAGATAGGCGCAACAAATAAAAAGTTATTGTTAGTTAAAAAGTGGGCAATTTTAATTTGGCCCACCCTATAAATTATACGTTTTAAACTACCGTTATTATAAAAATTTGAGAAAAACAGAACAGCAGATATAAATCATATATTTTAAAGAACTATTTTAAAGAAAAAAAAGGCATAAAGATTAAAACTAGGTCCATGTTTATATTAAGTGAAACTTACATGAAAATTTAATAAAAACAGATAATTTTTAAATACGTTTTAATTTTCTTTTCTAGTTTCCAAATATTTTCAGGACCTGATCGGGGCTTACCTCTTCTCTAATTAAATGTTTTTAGATAATAATAATCCACTCGATGGAAAATCGGGTATCATTGCAGTTCTTATCCAATTTTTTATTCTACGCATTCTAACCTTCATGTGGTGTACTAAAATGGATAACGTTATCTTCATTACAACAATAAAAAATATATATTTTTTAGTTTTTTTTTACCGGTTTTTAAATAATTATACCTAAAACCTAAAAGGCAACCGTCAGATATCAAGTTGTATCACCCATCTATACAAGATTTGACATTGCTTAAGTGTAAAGTACCTGTATTTTTGGTAATATCGCAATATAATATAAAATTGTTTTACCATGAACATCTGTAACACAAAGTCACTTTCACTAATTTTATTTAAAAAAAACAATTTTTGTTTGTCCCTAAAAATTAATTTAAACGCCATTATGATGATGATAGATGTCCATTTAAATATGAAGGTAAAACAATAACAATAAAAAAGTAATATATTACATCGTAATGGTTTCTAAGCAATATATTTAAAAATAATGTTCCATTATCTGTTATAAATATTAATTTTGTAATGTAGGTACAATGACAGGTAATACATGGGTTTCCTCAGCTTTTATATTATATATAATGCATTTTTTGCAATGCAACCGCTATGTTTAGAAAACTATGATCCCTTTGGTTATTGATTTGCTACACAAGGTTTATTAACAATGTGTCTTGTATTGGTATTTTAAACATTTTTCTAAGGTTGACGAGATTCGTGTTTTCAGTAGGTGGTTTTGTAACTCCCAAAAATGGTGTAATTAGTACAACACTTAAGAACTTTTTATGTAATTTAACATAAATACAGCCTATGTAGTTATTAAACTTCTTGGTATGAGATACGAATGAAAAGTGATCTTTACTGATCAGTTTACCGGATAAAAACTGTTTTATATCAAAGCCAGTATTACAAAATGTATTGCTATATGGTTTTCTTAAAAATTGTGGTCTAGAATATTTTTAATTTAAAAAATTCCCATACATTTTTTGACTCACCTACTAGAATGCCAACTATCTACTAGAATCGTAATATGCCGAGACACAAAAAAATAATGACACTTTAAACATAAGCAAAGACAATTATAGTTTTAAACTATAATTGTCTTTGACATAAGCCAAGTACTGCCGGTAGCTCTCTCTACATTTAGCAGTAAAAATATCGGTAGCTTTTGATTTCTCACTTAAAAAAAAAAGTAGGTATACCAAATTAAAAAAAAGAAATCGGTTGTTTGCAAAATTTACTGACGATCATTGGACGTGACAACCTCATAAGAAAATACTAATTGAATGGTTGCTATAAACAATTGACACCACATTTACTTTTTACTGCACTTCATACTTGACGTAATCATGTATGTAAATGTATTATTGTATACCAGCTGTCCACGCGGACCGCTCACTCAAGTAGAAGAGAAACAGATGTCGAACGCTGCCGAACGCGGAGGCCAATTATGCCTCTTTGTCGCTCGTTCCGCGCTTTTGCTTGCACTTCAAGCCTTAAATGGCACGCGTCAGAGCAAGGTAACGCCGCATGAGTCATGTTTTTTGGTGCGTGTTGCCAGCTCCATAAAATTTTAAGACGTTGTCACGTCAAAAATCTAATAATAAATAAAATATGTTAAAATAACTAAAATAAAATAAAACTTTGACACTCTGTATCTCGCAAACGATTAACTTTTTCACTAGGGTTAATTAAGACACCGTGTATCCAAAAAATAAATTAATGAAAGGTACATTTTTATTTCACGGCTTTACCTATAAAATTGTAGAAAAAAGTGATTTATTTATAACGTCAAGTAAAATAAAAACATTAAAATTGACATAATACAGGGTGACCCAAAAGTATTTAAATTATTTAATACTTTTTAGGCAACCCTTTGGCAATATCTTTGTTTAAATCGGTTTTATTAATACAAAACAGTTTGTAGTCGGTAAACAGATGTGTAAAGGTCGCTTTCTATTCGGATGTTAGACTACTTGTTATATTTTTTGTTTATCAAGTTGTTCACAGGTGACAAAAAAACGGAACATCCGTTACATATTTTAATTCCTCCTACTTACAGATTATTTACTTTAATTTTAATCTTGTCCTGACTAATATTGGTAAATTGTTAAAAAAAAATATTGTTATTGAAGATTTTTTTATCTTAAATATAATATACATATTATACAGGGTGTAAAATGTTCGTTACATTTAATTCTAAAACAAAAAGTGTATACAAACAAGAACTAAATAAATTAAATTAGGTTTTAGTGTTAAATTAGCCCCTAATACTAAAACTTTAATACCCATACTTAACACCCTGTACAGTGGCGGCTGGTGATGGCCAATTTGGCGGGCACACTCGCACCATTGTTAAATATACTTTTTTTTAATTGTTAATTATTACAGTCTATAAAATCACTTTAACTCGTTATTTATATAACAATTTAACATTATCACTAAAAATGGGCCATCATCAGCCCCACTGACCCTGTATATGTACTTTTAAATAAGATTTGATTGACCTGTTTAGGACAAAATTTAATAATTTAAATAAGGTATTTTATGCCTCCTAGCTGTCCGGAGAAGATTGTTAAAAGAAAAACAACAGAAGCAGCGTATGTACAAATAATTTGTAAATGCCATGCTATGACTCTATTTGAATGGCATTATAAACTTTGTTTAATAATTGTATATTTAAAAACTAAAAGTCGCTGGATCCCTGGACCATTTTTCCAAGTTAATTATTCGTGAGTAGCTTCAGCACGACACGCCTAACTTTTTCCTTGCAACAATTTTCGTTGGTGGTAGCTTACAGGGATAGCAGGAATTACATGTGTTAATTTGACAGATATCAAAAATTTATTACAAACATAGATTTTTTCTAGTAATTTTCAAGATAATTATTTAAATAAACTGAAAAAAATTGTCCTACAATATGTGAGGTTTCCCCGACCACCAACATGTATGGTTAACGATGTCGTGAAAAATAACACCTAACCAGCTGATTTTTTTTTCTGTTAATTTAATAATATTTATATAATAATTTAACACCCACATTGTCCTACAAATTGCGTAGTACTTCATCCTGGTTTTTTGATATTTATCAAATCCATATATTTAATCTCTACTACCCCTGTACGCTACCACCAACGAAAATTGTTTTATGGAAAAAGGTTGGTCGTCTCGCCAAAATGAAGCTATTCACGAAAAATTAGCTTGTTAGTAATGACTTGGAAAAATGGTCCCGGGATTCCTAACTATAATCCACAAAAACTTTATTCAAATCCATTGCTATAGTCGCCTTCCATTTAACTAGGCGGGCTGTATTTTCCGAATCAAATCAATAGATCAGAGGTTCCAAAAATATTTCTATGCAAAAAACAATATGGCGGTATTTGAACAGCTGATTATTGTATTAAAATTTAATAATAATAGGTTAGCAGCTTATTTGAAACTGACAGGCATAATTAAAATAATGACAGGAGATTAAAATGATGCGTTCCAAAATTAAATTATCAGAAGTGCATTCACATTTTTGTATGATATTATTTTGTAAGTACGCCCGTACGCACGAAAGAAATAAGCATTATATTTCTATGCGTAACGTTTTGGGAAGGGACAATAATAAGAATGAAGCATCAATATTAATTCTACCTATAATATGTATAATTATGTTTAATTAAAGTAAAATATTTATCTTTGATTACGTTAATTTAGCATCCATTTTAGCCCACAAATTGTATTTTTATGTTGCTGTTTATTTCTTTGAAAGTGTAAGCGACAAAAATATCAGCTAACATAAATAGCAACTATGGTCGATCAAAAAAGTCTTACACCTTAGAGGAATGTATATTAATAAAATTATCTCTAAACATTTTCAAATTCAGAATCATCAGATTCATTTGAAGTACTTTCACCATTTTCTGAAATCGAAATAATTAATGGTTCCACTTGAACGTCCAGCATTTTTTCCCTGTTCCACCAGTCCAAGATGATTTTTTCTGTATGTTCTACGACTTTCTTCCAGTAGTCCCCCGTAATTTGCTCCAGCGATTTTTTCCAAACTTCCTCCACCTCATGTGAGTTAAGTCCATCACCGACATTCTTTTCATAAAATGATTTTGCTCCTGCCCAGATTAGTTCTATAGCATTAAACTGGCAGTGATACGGTGGTAACCGCAAAACCTCATGGCCATTTTCCCGCAACATTTCATCAATGGCATATATTTTTTGCTTCTGAATAGCTTTTGCTTTCATCAAAAGTTCAAATTTTAATAAATCGGGCGATGGATTTTGATTTTCCTGAACCAACCATTGAAATATTTCATTTTTTTTCCACGAGGAATTGGGCTGTTTATTCAGGATGCGAGAATGGTAAGACGCATTGTCTAGCACAATTACAGATGGCTCATCCAAATTCGGTATAAGTTTTTCTCTTGTCCACTTTTCAAAAAGTTCACAATCCATGTTATCGTGGTAATCAGAGCTTTTTGATTTCGAGGAAAAAATTAAACTCGCTCCCTCTACAAAACCAGTATTTGAACCAGCATTTATTATTATATATCTTTTTCCCGAACCGCAACCTTTTTTCGTTTCACTGATTTCACCGAGTCATCTTGCCATGATTTTGACCCACTCCCGTTCGAAAATACCCAAGTTTCATCTAAAAAAATAACTTTCCTAAAATTTGAATCATAATTTTCAACATATTTTTTAAGAAATTTCACTCGTTCACTGGCAATTCTTGGATGTTCACACAAGTATCTTCTATTGCAATCCTTTCTGTAGCGAAATCCTAGTGTTTTAACCAATGCTGATAATGATCTAAGCCCGATTTCTAAAACTCCTCGTTCTCTTAAAGTGTCTTTCAAAACTGGAAGCGTTATATTAATTTTTGAGGCATATAAGTCATATATAACATTTCTCACTTCCATTTTTTTACATTCCTCTAACGTTTCACACTTCTTTTTCCTTGATCGTCGTTGCGTTTTCTTCATCGGTGTATCTCTACGACTTTCATTTACAATCCTCTGTATTGATCTCAAACTTATTTTCAGCGCTTCTGATACTTTTTGGTAAATAGACGTTGAATGTACTTCCTCGGTTTCAGTTCTCTTCTTCTGTTCATTTTTAAAGTAGTCAGTTAGGTTGAGTACCATTTCTTTGGCCTGGGGATGCAAAAAACCTGCAAACCGATTTCTTTTTGCCATATCACAATTTATTTATTACCGTACTGACAGATATTTGTCAAAAACGACATTTTTCTATTACATTTTACCTTACGTGAAATTTTGGAGGGATGAGGTCGAGAATTGCATTTTTTCTTTGCAATGCCCTATCTAAGTCGTTTATGATATTTTTCGTATTCGGATAATACCCGGTCAGATATTTCGGCGAGAAAAATATATATCTGAAACTCACAATTACGGAACTCGGTCAGCGTTTGGCGGTAGTAGTGAAGCGCGTTCAACAACAAACGAAAAACACATCTAATCATATTTTTGTAACCTCTGGAAATTATGTTTTCTTCTCTCTTCGGTTCATGAATGCCTAATACACATATCGCGTTTATATTACGGACATATTTATTTAATGATGATCTAACCTTGATCCGAGAGAGATAACAGTAAATAAGTTTGTCTACGAAAAGTTCATAACGCGCCTAGATAAGTGGAAGGTGACTTTAATAATATTTTCTTATATAATTTCCTTGTAAAATAAACCTAATATGGTTGGTATTATTATATTATTTTTCCAAGTCCAAGGGCCCGTGAGTGGCAGACCTTCGTTATTTTGTAAGAACTAAAATGTTTGTCAGCGGATGCTTCCAACATAGGTAAAAGCGATAGTAGACTATGAAGTTTGACTTATAGTGGCTTTGGCAGGTATACCAGGTACGAATAGCATTTAAACATACATTTCATCATTTAATTAAAGCTAGATTTAATATTAATATGTTACTTGGGTACCTATTAGAAGATATTTCCTTAATCGCCAGACAGTTTTCACAGTTCCAACCCCTTTGCAGACAAACATTTTGGGGTGGCTCAATGGTCCGAGGGAGTCCAATATTGTTGGTATTTAACAGGATATGACAAAAAGCCTTATATAAGATTTGTAGGGTTTCCAAATAGACATGCCCCAAAAATATTCCGATGTATACAGAGCGTCTCAAAAAAAGGAATTGCTGTGAGGTTACTTAAAAAAAAAAATTGGAGCATTCTGTATACATCAAAATATTTTTACGACAGGCCTATTTAGAAAGCCTACAACTCTTGTATAAGATTTTTGTCATATCTTGTTAAATAACAGAAATATTGAACTTCATCGGACAATGGGGCCACACAAATATGTTTGTCTCCCCAGGGGTTGAAACTGTCTGTCGACTGAGGAAATATCTTCTAATAGGTACCCAAGTAACATATATAAAATTTAGCTTTAACAAAATAACGAAAGAAATATTTGAATTAATTAACCTAAGATACCTGGTACCTGCCAAAGCCACTATGAGTCAAACTTCATAGTCTACCATCGCTCTACTTATGTTGGGAGCATCCGCTGACAAACTTTCAGCTTTTACAAAATGTCAAAGGTCTGCCGCTTACGGGCTCTTATTTCATTAAGAAAAGTGCTGTTTACTGAATTTTGCCTTTGTTGCTTACTGGCAAACAGTAGAAAACCTGTCCCTATTTTGTCGATATTTTAGCATGCCCTGGACTTATAATTTTAATTTTGTTGAATGTAATATAATTAAATTACTGGCCTAAGTATTTTCTTTCCGTAATTGCAGGGACGAATATTTGTTATTTTATGAAACAATTTAGTTTCGTGGATTATTTTATCAGGCCATAAAAAAGTCTAATTTAATTAATACTTGTAACATACACGTCTAAACTTTCATGGTTAATTTATGGCAATGCCGGGAAAAAGCAACGACAAAGCCAAAATTCGTTACAAAAAGCAACACCATAAATAGGGCCATTTAAATTAAAGAACTTTTGCATTGAAGCTTATGGAAGTAATCAAGCATATTCAATAATGATTGTGGGGATTGTAATTCTTTATCTACTTACATGTTAAACAAAATACAAAACATTTTTTAAATCATTTAAATTTAGTTCATTTAACTTAAACAATTTACTCTGGCTTTATAATACTAAAAAAGTTAATTTACTGTATTTTAATATTTTAGATCCACATCAAATAATAAATAATTATTTTTGCGGTTAATTTTGATCCTGTGACACTTGTATTTATAATCAATTATAACCCCCACTTTTTCAGTACCCGTTACCTTACCCTCAAAGCCAGATTTTAAAAGTTAGCAATGGATTTTCCAAGTTGTATAATTAATTTTTATACCCGACTTTTAATTTTTAATATATAAAATTTTTATTTACTTTTGCCCTTTTAGCTATTTTAGCGCCGAGGAAAGTATATACTTCAAAACTCGAGCTTAGCTTGTTACTTTTTAAGACATAATTGCAACTTTTCAGGCTTTAATATTATTATTATTATGATTGGTCAGCGGTATGGCTGCCCTCTGCATGCGCCTATATGCATGCAACTCAAGAATTTATTTACAAAAACAGCTGCCGAAGCTTGCTGCACGATATATGATAAACGACCTTATAGATTAGTATGATAAAATTTTGTAGTTTTTCTTCATTGTTATAGGCTTGTTAAACGCAAGGAAAAACAAGCATTGTGGGTATAATAGAATAAAAATTACGTTTGATAAGAATATTGCATTACTTATACAGAAATAAAGTAATTGGATTTATGGATTAAGTTTTAGTAATCAGGGTTATCAACCTGTCTATGTTTTACTCCAGGTAAAAAAATTATACTTATCTCTCGAGTATCTCAAAAACTATTAGGAATATCAAATATCTAATATAGGACTCTTTCTTCCTTTTTTTAAGAAAACATTCAGCTAACGGGTAATTTTAAGATTTTAGCCATTTTTACAAATTTTTATAACTCCATGTTCCATAACAAAATACATAAGTAAAGGTAATTTTCTCAAACACTGCACAACATAAAAAACAACTAATTATTTAATTAAATTACGGTGTTCTTAACTACACATTTAACAACATATCTTTAAGTGTTTTTATATAAATTTAACAATAAATTAGTTGTTGAAATTACCCATGAATTATTTTTGACCATAGTTTTTTTCTTTAAAAGTTATTAAGAGTCCTCTATTAGGTTTTTATATTTCTTATGGTTTTCGAGATACCCTGTGAAATCTTCTAAAATAGAACACACCGTACGTCAATAGGCTATTCAGAATTGTCTCTTATGTGGGGTTGCCTAGTAAGTTATTTACTGTACTTCTGTAACTTTTTTACTTTTTTTATTATCCAAGAGAAAGTTAAGGCAAGGCGCAAATTAAGACGCATATAACGCGTGCGGCGCGACAGAGCACAGTGCAAATTGATTAGCGACGCGTCTATTCGAAGACGCGGGTGGTAGTGGTACAGTTTCTTGCGTCGCAACCGTTATACGTATCTCAATTTGCGCCTTGCCTAAGAACTTTTGTATTTAGATAAAATAACAATACATTTTATAAATACAAGTGTAAATTGTTAGTTTGTACATTGAATTTTATAATTTACTGCCAAGGTTGATAACTCTGTGTAAGGTTATAAAAAAGGCGTACAAGGATTAAATTTTTAAAAATTCCCCTATTTGTATGTAAAACCGGCTATTTGAAGAAGATTATTACATGTCAGTGGTTAAAGCATCGGCGTTGGGCGTGTGCATAAATGTAAGTAAATTAACTTAAAATAAATAAAAATATTTATTCTTCTTTTATTTTGCTGCCTAGTTGAGCTTTTAAATTTTGACAAATTTAAAATTTAATATTGCCACCAGATATTTATTTAAAAACAAGGGGCAAGCCAATATTTTTTTCTAATTGAAATCCTATGACATTTAAAATCTTCAACAAAAATCAGTCACAACAGCCGGTTTGACGCAATAGTAGGTTTCCTACTTTTAATACTTGTACGCCTTTTTTATGAATCTAACTCTACTTTAGCCTAGGTTGTATTAAAAGTACATTTATTGCATGTTTGAGTTAAATAATATTAAAGGAAATTCGTTTGTTTAAGGTTATACATTTTTTTGAGAGAACACGTCTTCTATAAACTTTCTAAAATAATTATTTGATACATATTGGGTAGACAGAAAAATTACCTATTACTTATTACTTATTTACTTATTAATTTTTTCAAAATTTTCCTTTTTTTATTTTACTCTTTGACTAAAACTTTAAAATAACCTAAAGTTTATTTTAAGTTACAAATAATAATAATTCATTATTTATCAAGTAATTTGAGGATAATGATAATATCTGATATAAGTGATACTGTAGATTTTTTGGTTTATACTTAATCTTACAATAAAATTGTTTAATAATAAGTTTTTAATAAATATTTTGACAGGGTTTTGTAAAGTAATAGTTTTATTTTTTACCTATTTATCCTAACTAAATACCCTCTCTTTTCAGGTCCTGAGGGCTGTAACCTCTTTATCTACCACCTACCACAAGAGTTTACAGACACAGACCTGGCGTCCACGTTCCTGCCCTTTGGCCCTGTCATATCCGCCAAGGTGTTCATTGACAAACAGACAAACTTGTCAAAATGTTTTGGATTTGTTTCATTTGACAACGCAGGATCTGCGCAGCAAGCTATTGCCGCAATGAATGGATTCCAAATTGGTACCAAAAGACTTAAAGTCCAACTAAAAAGAGCTAAAGATGGGGCAAAACCATATTAACCAAAGATATAGTAGGTTTAAATAAGGGGTTGGATAATGAAGATCGTTTAAAGATAGAAATGTGATAAAAGCCAAGTGTTTTTTGTAAATAGTATTAAAGTAACAAAGATTAAGCAGAACCTAAAGATTTTCCCCAAATAAGAAAAAACTACGGTTATGTTCTAAATTGACTTTTAGTTAAACTATTAAAAAATAAATTGTATAATTTTTAAGAACTTAATAAAGAAGCTAAAAAATTCAAAAAAAAAACTTAACTGTAAATGTTTTACTGTAAGAAAATATCTTTTTTCGTCTTATTCTTTTTTGTGTTTACGCACATAATCTTTACAAAGTATTTATATATAAAAAAATATGTTCTAAATAAGTTTACTGGGTTTCTACATTTAAAGTATTTTTATATTTTTAACAACATAAAAACGAAAAGCTGTTTTATAAC
Organism: Listronotus bonariensis; assembly: GCA_014170235.1. Taxonomy (NCBI): domain Eukaryota; kingdom Metazoa; phylum Arthropoda; class Insecta; order Coleoptera; family Curculionidae; genus Listronotus; species Listronotus bonariensis. Next base: position 84,922 of record JACEGR010001331.1, read on the forward strand.
GTAGAATTTTACATAATCTTGGTATATACGACTTTCATTTATTTTATATTTACAATAGAATAGTTTCTAAAATTTCAGAATTTAAGCTTATTATTTAATTTCAAATTATTTTGAAGACAATTTATATCAAAAAACCTATTTTAGATTCCATTAATTAAACAAACATTTTCGTCATAATATTGCTTTGTGTGATGGTCATCTTTTTATAACGTAAGTTCATGTCAATATTAATTCTGAAAATGTGTATTTTGGGGGAAAACAAAATTTGATTTATTATCATCTATAAATATTTTAAATTTGTACTATACGTTGCTTTTTCTTTAAAAAAAAATACAAAACTAACAAAAAATTAACCAGCCAAAGCAAACTAACAAGGCTTTACCATAATTTCTATCTTTAATCTTCTTTAATCTAGGTAATATGTTTATTTACAAAGAAGTAAAAGCCAGTACACCCAAAAATAATAATTTTGTACTACATTTTCCTTGTACAAAGAAACACCGCGCCAGTGCAGTGTGCCCAACTCAGGATTTAGCTGCTATTTTTACGAACTGTGAGATATTTTTATTAGTTAACTGCGGTCCCAAAACGATCGCCCTGTACATTAATAAAATAATTATTGTATATGGTCATACATTTTAATGTTGATGGGGAACCAGTAGGGTACTATAGGTTAATTAAATTAGAAATAACGCTCATTTGTGTATAGTAAAGTTACTGAGAATTTAAGCCACTTAAAATAAAATAAAATTGCCTAAATCATTTAAATAAAGTAAAATTTTAGTATTCGCTTGCCTGCTGTAATTAGCTCTACAGCTTACATTTTTTGTAGTTTTTAAAATTATTCAAATATTTTTGTACAAATCTAAATTTTTTGTATAAACTTATTTACATTATCTTAATCTGGTCTTTTACATATTTTGAATAAAAGAGCATCATTTCTTTACGATATCGTATTTAAATTAATTTCCGGGCAACAAAAGTATTTTAAATTTAGGTAAAGAATATAACCAAAATATTTTACAGTAATTCTTATCTTTGTGTATAGGATTATAGTTTTGCGAAGACTTAAATTATTAGTGAAAGTACTGTACACGATAAGGCTTAAACACTTTGCACCATATTGGTTCTATTTTTGGCTGTATTTTAAACACAAATGCAGTTTTCTTATTGTTGCGATTTTTTAAGTTATTTAGGTCATTTTTTTAGTGGCAATTTATCATTAAACATTGATTTGATTTAGTTTAAACTCTGCAGGCCAGTATATAAAAGTGATACAGTAGAGTACTAAGTCAATCACCTAGCACGTTTTTTAAGATGTTAGAAAGTAACAGTATATTTTTATATCTACTACCATTGCTTAGCAATTGGTGTTATTCAAAAAATGATCTAGGTAAGTTCGTACGCTTCTTTTAATAAGAAAGCTGTATTTTTGCTCTATAATAAATATATGACGAGGATGTTCCGTAAATAAATGTTATGTTGGGTTCTTGTTTTTGGTTTTTCGATTAAGTTTTTTTTGTAAAAATGTTTGTTCTCGTGGCGTTAGCGCGTAGGCATCCTCTGTTGTTTAAGTATTCTTTTATTCCCAAACACAGTTTTTTTGTAATTGTTGGGTGACTTATTTTGTTTTTATTTTGAGTCTACAATATTATTATAATACCTTATATACATATTGAGCATGTACTTGATTGAATTGTACCTTTTATTTTCTATTGTTATTAAACCAAAGTTATTAGACCAACCACTGGCTGTTTGTGTTAATCTTTGTTAATATTTTGCAGGGTTTTACTTGTTTTTTGTTGGAGCTTTAAAAACAAAACAGAACTGAATAAGGTTAACTTTACTAGTTAAACATTATGTAAAACGCCCATTAATATAATGTAAGCAACATGTATCCTAATACAATAACACATTATTCTATACCATGATAATAACACGTAATATAAACTGCGGTATAAGTTTGTGCAGACCTTAGATTGCATGAGAAAGATCCTTGTTTAAAAGTTTGTTTTTGGTAATTTATCCAAATTTTATTATCTTTAAGTTAACCTTAATAAATAACGGTTGCTATTTTTGCCAGCAAGTGAAAAATAAACCAACTTTGTTTATGGGATAACAGGTTTAAAAAACTTAGTATCGCTGGTGAGTTACGTTATATCCTACTGACTGCGAAAAATATAAATCCTTTTCAGTTCTGTTTCTAAAGCCCCCAAATACTTACCTATTAGTATTTAGCATTTTCTTTACTCAAGCGAGCTGTTTAGTGCTATAGTGCTGTACAAAAATCACAAATATTTCCGTCTTACTACCACCCAGTGTCTACCAAGTTACTGCTGTGGCATATATACACGCCAGTGCGATCCAGATTTGACTGTCAACGCCTGTGGCTTCTGTTTATGTCTACTAATGTTTGTGTTCTTCATTATACAGTAAGTGGCTCATCAACTAACCTGTAGTTAGCAAGCCTAACTTTAAGTTTCATACTATACTTTAATGTTTCTATCGATAATTTTATTGTAGAAAGTTATACACCATTGTCCCCGGTAACGCAGTAAACAGAGTCTTTGGCCTTAAACCAACCAGGGTTTGATTCCCAGCCGGAGAGAAATTTTTAGTAGAAGTTATTAAAATAACTTCCGTGGTGGCATTACCGCATTGTCTAACGGAGCATATACACTAGACTGGGCCAAAAAAATCAACTATTTTTTTTAATATATCAAAGTGTGATTATTAAGGTGACAAAAGAAGATATCTGGAAAGTTTAAGTCCTCAATATTCATATTTAGGCCCAGTACAAAGCAGGTTTAAACTCAGTTCTACTGAACGGTCAGGCCTTTTCGTAAAATCTTCTTTTTCTTCTTGCATTATGGCGTTAGCTGCCTCATCAGCGCCATCCGCCAGAGTTTCGTAAAATCTCAATTTCTTTTAATTTCTTGACTCTGACTCTGACAGCAATATTGAAATTTTACGGAAAGTTCAAAGGGCTCACCTCACTTCGGTAAAATTAAATTTAAACCTGCTCTGTACAACTAGGCCTTAAAGGTATGTCCTTTAATTTAGATTGTTTATTTGCAATTGTATTTTTGCGTCATAGCTGCCTAATTATCAAGGTAAAAAAATTATATATATTTAATTTAATGCTCTACAAGAAATACCCTTAACGTTTTTACAAAAAATATTTTGTCAAAAAGTATTTAAAACAATTTAGGTTAAAGAAAAAAATTAAATAATTGTTTTCTTCCGTTATTTTTTTTTTACTTAGTGAAACAAATTAATATATTTTTGATAAAGAATCCATGTTGTTTCGTTACATATATTTATTTTTTCGTTAGTTACAAAATTCCAAACTAAAAATGGTAAATCTAAAAATGTATCAATGTTTAAAGCTTGATTATTCCACAACGGTTCGTCTAGCGAAAATTTTTAACAAGTTTTTTTATAGGTTATTTAATTTCCTGAAAATATATGTACGGACATATTTTTTTTTATCTTGATAGTAAGCCAGCGTTGACGCAAAAATGAAATAAAAATAAAAAATCTAAATTAAAGGAGATAGACCTTTAAACATTAATATCAAAGGTTTAAACCTATACGATATTTTCTTTTTGTCACGTTGAAAAATATTTTTATATATTTAAAAAAACAATTTTTTTGAATAATAACATTGTTTTGTCTAAAATACACGGTCAATTATTAAGCATTCGAGACAATCCGAACTGAGGAGGGAGCTCGCGAGTATGTGCGTCAGTGTTTATGCGGAATTAACAGCTGATTCTTAGGCAAGTTTATAGTAACAGTCTTACTTGCAGACTTGCCTTCAAGCCTACCTTTAGATAGGGCTTTAGTGAGCTATCAAAAAAAAAGTTTTTCTTTGAAAAGTGTTATTATAACACATGAAGTCACTGCCGCAAAATACTTGTAAAAATTTGGCAGGTATTAAAAATTACCTTAACTGTTTTTATAGGTATTACACCAAAAAAGAACAATGGAAACACAATTATAATTTATACCGCCGCGTCTAGACTTACAACAATTTGCCAAAAATCCGTCCAAACTAACTTACCTGTTTGCGCGCTTCTTTGACGCCAAAAAACCGACAAGCTCTGAACCACCGGCAAATATTTTGCCAAGCCCTTGAAACGACGTGAATTCCGTCCACGTCCGCGCGATGAGTAGGCTGCGAGGAGCGGCACGGCAAATTGTTGCAAGTCTGGACGCTGCTTTAGGATGCATTGCAATACGTGTGTAGGTAAGTGTTTCGGTAATAACTTAAAACCTATCTTAAAACTTTTCCTGTATTTTAGGAATTTTTAAAATTATCGATAGGAACTTTTTTAATATTACTTATTTTTAATTTATTTTTCCACTTAATCAAGGATCTTGCTCAATATAATACTTTTTGTAATATTACGTTACTTGTCAATATGTCAATGTCAACCTGTTGTATTATTGTGAATAACCAATATTTTGGGACGCTGTATAAATGTATTTTTTAGTAGTACCTGTGTAACTAATGTCGCCTCAAATGTTGTTTTTTTGTTTTAATAATTATATCAATATTTTTTTATACAGCTAAAAGTACATACATTTGCCTAAACGCAAACCAAAAACTTTATATAATATTTTAAATTTCTATATATAATAAAATAGGATCCTATAGAAGAATTTAATTCTGTTTTAAAATTTTAGCAATAATATTTAAAATGGTCCAACAATTGTTTTTATTTTTCGTAACTATAAAATAATAAATGTCTCTTCTAAATATGTCGCCTAAGCAATTAAAGTAAATCTGATTTATTAAGATGAATTAATAATTTAAAATGTTTTAATTTATTTTAAATTAAAATAAATGTAAAAGAAATATATTTTATTCTTATGCTCATTGGTAAACGTATACAAGGTGTAAGGGAAATACCGTTCGAAAGTTTAAGAGGTGATTGTTTTCATTATTCTAAGCAAAAAGTTCTTTATAACATGTATGTCCAAAAATCAGCCGTTTCGCAGAAAAAAAAAGCTGAACTTATTTCTTTTTAGTCATAAAATAAATTAATTTTGCACTTTAAATATTTAAAATCATATGCATAATAGCGTAAAATAAATTAGGTAATACATCATATTTATTAACTGTCTAAAATATTTTTAAGCTTATTAGACACAATTCTCCGAAATAAAACAGACTACAAAATCCCTCACACAATTGGCAACGTCGCGACATGGTGTTGGTAGGCAAAAAAATAAATACCTACGTTGGAAAAACATGGTTGGTAGTTTCTTTTATACAATTATGCTAGTAATGTTTACCCGAATTAAAATAACATTTAATTTTTAATATACATGTATTACTGTATCAGTGCGTACATTTTGAAACGAAAGATATGTTTTTGGTACACGATATGCTTTTTATTAACGGAGAGGCCAATTGCAATTCTCAAGAAGCTAGATACATTAACCATGAGAGATTTCCTGATCGAAGGCTACCAGAAGAGAGGAACATTTGTAGAAGACTCCCAAAAACTTTTGTACATAGGCATCGTAGTGCCTAATTTTAACAATCGCGGAAGAATATTAGCTACAAAAATTGCGTAATTAAGTAAGTATTTAGTAATTCAGGGCATAATTTTCTACAACCAACGTAAAGTATTCGATTAATCATTTGTAGTCCTCGTGCGCTCGTATCCCTGTTGTGTCACAACGTTGCCAAATGTTTGGAAAATTTTTATTATTTACGACTTAATTTTCTCGAAAACGAATGATTGACATAATTTATTTTAATTGTTTTTGCTTAAAATAATACAAAGAATCATCTTTAAAAGTTACTAACATTATTTCCCTAACACCCTGTATAATATACAGTGTCATTTAAATGAAGTGTCCGCTAGTAATAACTTCGTTATTACTCAAAATACGAAATAGTTTAAATCAGCAACCAGTAGCATTTTTAACGCTTTGTAAGATTAAAGATAAAAAAATCAATTGACAAAAGGGTTTTTAAAAAACAAACTGTATATTTTAATTAAACATATCTTTCAAAACCTTCAAAAAAGGCCACTTGTGATATATTCAATTTTTATAGTTTTGGAAATATGGCCAGGTGTTAATAGTTAAATAGTACTTTTTAAAGAAAATACCTTTTATATTATATATCACCATTAAGCCGCGTCCACATTAGTAAATAAATGTGTTGTATGTTGAATCTAGAATTCGGCGCAAATATTTGCGGCGCAAATTTCACGTTCTGCCCACGTTCAATTTTACGTTGTGTGTCGTGCGTTCGTGCTCAAAACGTGTGTGATCTTATGCGTTGCATACTATTTTGTTATTCTGGATTTGTTTATATTTTTATGCCAAGTATTTTATATTTTGTAAAATATAAATTTAAATAAAGAGGATGTTCTTCTTCTGATACAAGAATATCAAAAACAAAGACTTTTATGGGATCCAAGAGATAAGTGGCATTTTCATAGAAACAAAAAGAATGATGCTTGGGAAGAAATCGCAAAATGTGTTATACGTATTATTTTGATTGAAAATTCAGTTTTTATTAAAGTTTTCGCCTTACAGTTGTTGTTTTTAAAAGATAATAAATTTATAAAAAATAAAAATTAGGTTTTTATTACCACATTACCTTTACATAATCTTTTAGAACGTCAATTAAAGCACTGCATACTTCTGGAACTATCAATGATATGCTTTGTTTGGATATTTTTAAAAGATATTGAAGGCTTGTATATGAATCTCCAGTAGCCATAAAACGTAATGTGACAGCTAACCTTTCCTTCACGGATATGGCTTCTCTAAGCTTGGTGTCCTTTTTGATAATTTTTGGTCCAATCTTATTTATTAAAATCTCAAAGTCATTTGTAGACATACGCAAAAAAAATTTGAAATGCCCAGTACTTTCATCCAAGGATAGTTGATATAATAACTTTACGCCATCAAATTGTTTTTTATTTTGATACAAATGTTTAATCCAATATCGTCTTTTTTCTATTTTTCTCCTCCATTTTTTTTTTTTTTTGATAAGATTTTGCACGACGATAAAAGTAGCGCATTTTCTTTTTATCATTAACATTGCATCAGACATAGTCACAGAATGGTGGGTTTAGAACAAATTAGAAAGATGGATATCAGTTAACTTCTATAATTTCTAAACAGCAAGTCATAATAATAACATTTGTCAAAATCATTGCGTTAACGTAAATACGTCCACACTAAAACAATATTGCGGCGCAAATCTCTTTGATGTTGAAAAAAACCGACAACCGACGGATCGCGTGCGTTGAATGTCGCGAAAATTTTTGCGTGTGTTTCTATGCGGCGAACTCGTCCACACTTGCAAAAATTTTAAACGCACATACAAATTTGTGCCGCATGGCGCACACAACGTAAATTTTTACTAGTGTGGACGCGGCTTTAGGTATTTTAAAATGCTTTAAAAATACTACATTTTATATGTCTATCTCTTTTAGTTTTGGAAATATGTAAGACTATTCCAAAACTAAAAATGATCTAAATTCTTATTATATTTACAACTTTAAATAATAATTAGGTACTATGTTTAGCACCATAGATAAAAATCGAGAATAAATCTACTATTTTTTTTGGGATTGAATTTCCATATTTCTAAAAGTGAAAGATACATATCAAATTTGGTATTTTATTAAAGCTCTTTAATATTTGCTTGTAAACAAAAAGACTTAACGAAGAGAAAATGCTGATTAAGTATACAGGGTTCGCCAAAACTTAACAAACATTATTTTTCTCCAAGAGTAAACTACCTTTATTTTTTATTTTTAACCTTAATGTCATCAGAAAAATTTATTTAGAATAATGTTTGTAGTCGATAAAAACAATAATTTTTTTTATTAAACTCCACAATTTTGCGAAAACATTCGTTTACAGCTGAAACATTGTGTTGTGTAGGAATTTGAAGAAAGCAGGTGTTTGAAAAGCAATTTATGAGAGTTTTTAGGTCATTCTATAATAAAAACTTAAAATAATTAATTTTTGATAATTTTAAAATCCATTTTATGAAATCTTTTGATACCCTTGTAACATTAATAAAGTCATTCAAAATGTTATTCTGAAAAAAATTTCTAAAATCTCTTTCCCGAACATAAAAAATAAAGCTAGTTTATTCTTAAAGAAAAATAATGTTTTTTTATGTTTTGGCGAAACCCTGTATAAAAAATTTTAGAATGACCTTCTTTCGAAAAATATTTTTTTGTCCATTTAATGTATTGTTAACCCCATCGGGGTACAGTCTGGATATTTTTAATGCAGATACAATGTACAGGGTATTTTCTTTAAAAATGAAATTTTATTTAAAAACCTAAGGATGGCCAATTCCCGAAACTATAAAAAATTGGATATATCACGTGGTACTTTTTTAATATTCTTGAAGGATATTTTTAATAGTGCTAAAATAAACAGGGTAATTCGTTAAAAAACATTATATATTTTGCAATATCTTAAACACCCGATTGTCAATTGTTTTTTTTTTTTTTTAATCTTAAGAAGCGTTAAAAATGCTACAAGCTAGCTAATTTAAATTAGTATATCGTATTTTAACTAATAACGAAGTTACTAATGGCAAACACTTAATTTGGATAACCCTGTATTTATAATGTTTTTTTATAAAACTTATAATAATTACCAGTAATATTTTAATTTAAATTAAATTTGAGTTCAATGTGGCAATTTGTATACTACTTTTTTAAAATTTAAATACCTTTGTCAGTCATTTATAATATAATTAAATATATTTAAAAACAAATTAAAGAAAAGAGAAAATGAGTAAAAAGTACCAAGATACAAATAAACCTTACAAATAAATATAAATTATTTTTAAGTGTGTAAGGCTTGTCATTAGTTAGTCAAAACTGTTTTCACGATTTCAAACAACATTGAACTATTGAAAAATGATACGATATAATAATTTAAAAGATTTGATTCTAAATGTAGCCTTACTTCTAAACGCCATACCATTTTGACTTTTTGAAGAAAAGCAAACGTTTAAAACTTTTTCAGTCATATTAGACTAGTGCCGAAGCCTCTCAAAAATGTAAAAAGTAAAAAAAAGTAAAATAAAACTCATTAAAAAGGTAGAGAAAATAACAAAAATAAATTCCAGGCGATTTAAGAAGATGGAGGAAAGGGGGGTTAACTGAAAAATACGGTTTTTTTGCGATTCCCATTAAAAGTACAGGTCCATAAAAAGTTAAATGGCTAACTTGTAGGCAATAAAAAGATCTACAACTTATGTCTTTACGCTCTCTTTACAAAACCTCAAAATGTAAGTAAAAAAATCATTATTCAGGTTTTTGGTTTTTATTTTTATCTTTTACAAAAAATGAATTATTTTTACAAAATCTGTTAAAAACGTAATTATGTTCTAAATAAACTTTATTTTTTTGGTTTAAATTTTTTTTTACATTATTTTGACCAAATATCAAAAAAGACCCATATTCCCAATCAAAAATTCACGCTTCAAAGTATCGGTATTTTCCAAAAATATAAAATAAAATTTTTTGTAGAATTGTGGCAAAATTACTAGTTCTATTGAAATTCATTTTCTGAGAAAATTTACCCTGATAATGTATATTTTTTACGCAATCGAAAAATAGAGATTTTAACGAACAAAGGCCCCACCGACTTTTTGAAAAAGCCGATATTTTGACACGTAAATTTTCGATTAAAAATAAAGGTGCTTTTTCGATGTTAAGTCAAAATAAGCTGAAAAAAAAAATATTTTAATTCGAAAAAATTACAGTGTGTTTGAAACATACCAAGATAAGTTTCCACAAATTTTGTATTTTTTTATTTTTTATAGAAGATAAAAATAAAAAACCTAAAATTTGGTTATTTAAAATATTAACATAAATTTTGAGGTAAAAAATGTAAATACAAGATCTGTAAATCTTTTTACTACCCACAACATTGCCATTTGATGTTTATGTAAAAGTATTTTTTAAAACACATAACCTTTTAATACTAGTAAAAATAGAAAATACTGATATTTATTATTTATTTATATAATTATTTTATCATAATCAGAAAGAGTATGAGTGTAATGTTTTTTTTATATATAATTATTATTTCTTAATTAAAGCCATGGCTGCTTTTTAAATAGTTTAAAAATAAGCAATTCATTTTATGGTAATTTAAATTTTCATTTACCAGATTTTGAAAAAAGGTAATCCTATGACTTTCACAGACTCTGGCGGTACAGTTTAGACGTAGTACCACATTTTAGACATGGTTGTCGAGGGTTACACTGCTGCTATTCGGTAGTTTTTAAGACTAAATTATTAGAATTGTTTCTACAATTTTTGTTTTTAAAGTTTTACTACAATTTTTTGTCCCAAAAAGAGTTTAAAGTAGTCTTATTGTAATTAAATACATACAGGGAGTCCTGAAGGTCAATAATAATAGTGAAAGGGCAAATAAAACAACTCATAGAGCAGCAAGCATTTAAAGAAACATGAAATATGTATTAAATATTTTTTGTTGGAGAAGATCCAAATAATACTTGTTAAAAAATAAATAAAATAATATGACCTCAGTAAAAAATCAATGGTTGTCGAAATATTGCCACTTGAAAATAATTCAAAATAGTTTTTGGATCAGATTTTAATGTTCTAAATAAATATATATTCAGGCCCATTTTCACAATATATGGCAACCAAGTTAAGAAAAGACTAAGGGTTATTTAAAAAATATTTTCACGATTCGCGGTTTACTTAAAAGTTTTAGTTAACCAGTAATTTTGTTAACCCGAAGTCGAATTGGTTGGTAATCTATTGATTTATCGGTTTTTGCTTTGGTTAACCTATTAAAAAGTTTCATAATTTGTATTTAATATATTTTTAATGTGGTAAAATGGATTTTTGTTATGATATAAATGTTACTGATAAAGAAGTGACAATACCAAGACTATTTTGTCCTAGTGTAGATTATTTTGATAAATATGATTATAGTAGGGAAGCCCACGATGCTAAATGGGGATTTACTCGAGCGTCATTAAGACCTATTCGGATTGGGTTGCAAAGCTTAAATGATAAGAAGAAAAAATGTTATATAATATATTCATCGGTGGGAGAAGTGGCTATAGACTTTTCAATATGTTAAAAAAATACTATTACATTATTTCGGCTTCTGGAAATCGTTTAGGTTGTATCGGATTATATTTTTTTCGTTATACCTGAATTATTTTCGTTCAAAATAAAAAAATAGTCACGCTCAAAAATGTTAATCTGCCGGTTTTTCTTTGTAGCCCTCTATTTCCTTTACGTCACTCTCAAATTGTCAGATTAGTGGAATATACACTGTTGGGCATGTAACTAAGCTTACCTTATCTTAATTTGACGCGCTCCACAATTTCTGATGAATATATTTTTGTTTTTTATGATCGGCCCTGTATATGAGGCTCATATTTGGTGGAGGTACTTACCTGGGTACAAGGTATCCTCCGGTATATTAATCTGCCTCGCTGTAGTAAATCCCAAAATCCTCTATTGGGCTCCTCTACCATAGTATAGGTTTTTGCTGTAGGCTCAGACTGTAGTAAACGATACAGGGTGGTCCCTAAGGAATGGGCCAAAATTCAACGAAAGAATTGCGACGTTAAAATATTGCGACTTAACTAAAGTTACCTTACATTAAACAAGAAGTTCTCTTCAAGAAATCTACAATGGGTTCATGAAATGGGCTTAACTCTACCTGTTAACGTTTTTAATTCAAATATTTCGGATTTTTTTTATAGAAGCTCTCCCGAAATAGCAAAAGCGCTAAAAAAATGATCCCATAATACACAGGTAATGATGTAAAAATTTAAATAAAGTTTGAAAATTTATTTACCTAAGGTAGATAAATAAGCCAATATTGAGCAAGTTCCTCCGAAATAAGAAAACCAACTATATTTTTCATATTAGAAATATAAGTAAGAGCTTAAGCAAATATTGAATTGAAAAATTATTTATACAGGGTGATTTCTAACCTATACGGATCAAACTAGGGAAATTATTGCTAAGGACAAACAATTACTAATAATGGGGAAAAACAGTAAAATGTTTTTTAATAAATAATAAATAATACCTTATAATAGACAACAAGGTAGTAAAGTTTTTCTTTACATAATAGTCAGCGGAATGTATTTTTATTGGTATCTACTCTTCTGTGGTCGTTTATTTTTACACAACTAGAATTAAAATTAGGGCTAGGACTTAAAATAGTTTTTTTAACATTATTCATAGATTTTACTAACCATAAGTTTTGAATGGGACAAGATGTGAAAGTCGGATAAAATTTGGGAAAAAGGGTAATACATAAAAATATTTCACATGGCCTATACTTTGGCCACTATAAATTGATAATAAATACCTAGTAAGTTACTTCGGTTACTGTAGTTTTAAACCAATAAAATGCATTTTTAATTGTGGAAACTGGGGTTACTGACTTTTTAAACCAATGAAAAATATTTTTTGTTCAGGTGTTTTACTCAAGTCAGTTTCAAGGGGGCACTAGCAGGTAAATGGAAAGGGGGATCATGTAGCACCTTGTTTTAAAGACCCTTTAATTCTCTACATAAAGACACTTTCTTTTTAAAATCGGCCCGGTCCTTCCAGACTTGCAAGCCAATGCTATTAAAACCTTATTTTTTACAGCTTTTAAGCCAAATTTCAAACGGTTTTAAGTTTGGAACAGCTGGACTGATTTTTAAAAACAAAGTAGCGTTGCGTAGCGAACCAAAGGGCTCCTTAAAATGAGGTGCTATACATGACTTCCCTTATCGTTTGAAAAAAAGTTGCAAGCACTCTTGGTACTAGGTCACGTGACAGAATTTGTTTTAGGCCATAGTTATAGATTATACTTAGCAAAAAAGTTTATGCGTGAAGGTTAAAGATCACCCTATATTTTTTAACTCGCTAACCCAACAATAATCAGTATAAGCATCGTGTCAGCTCAACGCTCCCAATTTCGTTTCAGTGTGTTGAACACAAACAGGTTAAGATTAAAGAAAGACTGCCAGAACAAAACATTTCCTGATACGATAACAAGTCAGTCTTACTTCATCCTTAGTTTCCACGCATTGGCAAAAATTTCCAATGGTAATGTTTAACTAGCACGACCTGTATAATTTATTTTTATTTTATGAGGTTAATCGCGTCATTTGTAAAAAAATAAAAAGTTATTTTCAGACATATATTTTAAAATTTATTCAAAGATTAATGATCAAATAAATGTTCATAAATATAAGATCATTATAGGTTTTTACCCATATTATTACATACATACAGTAAGAATATTAAAACGGGGGAAAGGGCTTAATATTAGTTTGGGTAAAAAAGGGTCAGTTAAACTTCTTTTTGGCATAAAAACAAGTCCGTCACGTGACCTAGTACCAAGGGGGTACTTGCAACTTTTTTTTCAAATGGATAGGGGAGTCATGTAGCACCTCGTTTTAAGGGTCCTTTGATTCTCTACGCAACTCTACTTTGTTTTTAAAAATCGGTCCAGCCGTTCCAAACTTATAACCATTTAAAATTTAACTTAAAAACTGTAAAAAAATGCGGTTTTAATGGCATTTGCTTACAAGTCTGGAACGGCTTGGCCGATTTTAAAAAGAAAGTGTCTTTAAGTAGAGATTTTTTAATCGAAACGACCTTATAGGTTAGTTTAGCAACATTGCTGCCCAGAACGTAAGTCGTGCAGATTAAAGCTACGACGGAAGTCTTGGCCTTATTAACGTCACAAAGGCCAAAGGACCCGCCCACATTTTTAAACTGTTTCGCGCCAAGAAAACGTTAAAAGCGGATATTTTTATTATCCTTAAAAAAACTATTTTTAATATTAGGCAGTTGCTAAATATATAAATTTAATCCATTTATTCAAAAATATTTTTTACAAGAAGCCGATTAAAGGTTCTTTAAAACGAGGTTCTACATGATCCCCCTTTCCATTTACCTGCTAGTGCCTCCTTGACACTATGTAAATAGACTTATTTACTAGGGAAGAAGGGTCCCTTTAAAAAGGTAGGAAGTCAAGCATAAAATGCTCCGGCGCATTCACCATAATTGAAATCAATTGAAAGTAAAGCTACGCAAATTAATTCAAAAAAGTGTAAAATACGTAAAAAAAATAGGTTTAAAAAGGTAAAAATCAAATATTGTGTACCACTTTGACTTAAAATCAAGAATTGTGTGCAAAAAAGAAGGGAAAATATGGTGAAAATAAGGTTAGTTTAAATACCAACTTTGATTATGGATTTCTCGAAAACGAAACGTTTCTGTCAAAAATTGCAGCGCGTGATTAGCGCCCCAAAAAACCCCGTATACCAAATTTGGTCAAAAAAGGAGTTGCGGCTGGCCATTTAATTACCGAAATTTTTAATTCTTCTTCTTGCTTTTTGGGTTTTGGACCAAGCAGAACTTTTTATAAAGAATAAATTTTTGTAAAATTTATGATAAAAAAGTTTTTCATTATAACGCCAACTTACGTAGACACACTGTACATAAGAATGTACATTTAGTGAACTTTAATCGTGAAGCTATTTCCTGACTACCAATACACACGTATCTTAATGAGTTGTCGGATTCTCTACGTTTTATGTTTCTCAGCGGAAATAAAATTTTATATTTTTTGTCAGTGAATTTTATATTTTCATTACCGGTAATAAAAAATCATTAAGCAGCAGACCTAGAAACTAAGCAAAAGCTGGTTCAGGAATTAAACTACTCTCTTATAAGTTATATATATACAGTGTGTCCCGCTTTTCATGAATACACCCTGATATCTCAGTTATGAATAATGCGATTTTCTTCAAATTTTGGTGGTGATTGTATGTTAGAGAAATGAAGTATTTGGCATAGTGAAAACTTTTATTCACCATTGGCGTGCGGTCTTGGTGGGTAAAAAGACTTGATTTTTAGGAAAAGGATATTAGGGCTTATTCAAAATTTTTTTTCTGTCAGATTTAGAATCAGCATCCCCAAAAACCCTTTAATTCATATTTTCAAAATCTCAAGAGCTGATTTTAACAGAAAAAAATATTTATTTTAATTAACTTTTTTAAGAGGTTATTTATTCCTAACTTTTTGGTAATGTAAACTTTCCTATGAAGTGGATAGGTAGAAATTCTCCGTTAGAACCATGGCCCCCAGATCGCCGGATATTACCCCTTGTGACTTTTTTCTCTGGGGATACTTGAAGAATAAAGTGTATGCTACTAGGCCGCGAAATAGACAGGAACTTTGCATTAGAATCAGGCAAGCGTGCCAGGAAATTACTCCCCAAACTTTAAGAAAAGTGAATTTACATTTAAGAAGAATTGTTGAAAAGTGTATTGTTTTAGAAGGTAGTTATGTTGAAAATACAGAAATCTAAAATGATGCAATTAGTAATTTTGATATCACAGTTTTAAATAAAGGACTTATTAAAAGGTTACTTAAAATTATTTGTTTGCTAAAATCAGTTCTTGAGATTTTTAAAATATGAATTAAGGGGTTTTTGGGGATGCTGATTCTAAATCTGACAGAAAAAAATTTTTGAATAAGCCCTAATATCCTTTTCCCTAAAAAATCAAGTCTTTTTAGCCACCAAGACCGCACGCCAATGGTGAATGAAAGTTTTCACTATGCCAAATACTTCATTTCTCTAACATACAATCACCACCAAAATTTTAAGAAAATCGCGTTATTCATAACTGAGATATCAGGGTGTATTCATGAAAAGCGGGACACACTGTATATATTTAAGTTTGAATTAACCAACACAAATTGATAATTAATAAAATAATATCTCGGCATTAAATATGTATTGTTTCTATTTGGATACTAAGAAGAAAAAAGCAAACCTGCTATTTTTTTCACTATCGAGAAGACCTAATCAATTACGACAAAAATGTGTATTACTTCTTGCTAAAAGACAATTGCATTGTTTTTCTTTATACTATGAATTTTAATTGTCAATAAAAAAGGATAAGAAATAGGTATACAGGCTCACACCTTTTTGCAGTAAAAAAATTATGGTCTGATTCATGAGCTAATATTGTATAAAAGAAGGTCATATAAAAATAACTTTTTAAAAATCTTTTAACTTTTTAAAAACACCTATTTCAATATAGAGATAATAACGTTATTTAATTAAGTATTTGCTGTTGTCACGCAGTTCCTAAAAGGGAATTATAAAACCCAATTTAAAAAAAAAGTAATCTTGGTTGCATGGTCCAGAAATATGAAATTTAACGGTTTTCTTTTTCGAAAACCAAGCAAGCTACGTAAAAATATTTGAAAACTTGTTCATTTGTCACTAAAGAAGCCACTGAACTTAATAAATTTAATTAAGGTAATGCTAAATCAGCACCTCACTATTGTTAAGAATACATTCATCGGAATCGAATATATTAAAAAACGATTTAAAAAAAAACACCCCGTATCAAGAAAACCATCCATTTTCAGATTCAGGTAAATATGAATTTTTTTACAGAATTAACTCATGAATATACCCTTGAATTCGTTTACCACAATTCGTAAACACCCTGTATAATATTTTATTTCAAAAGTTTTACAATTTTTGTAACTTGTATTTACCGAGAATTTTTTAATAATTTTTATTTTCATATTCTACAATTCTTTATTTAATATGCTCCACTCTGCGTGTCGAATAAATAAGTTGTTAAAACGCGGAAGTCTGAAGCGGGAAGTAAGATGCCTCCAGCTTGTTTTCACGGAAACGACTTGTCTAACTGACGCGCGGCGTTTTACATTTTATGTTTGATCCTTCTGTGGAATTTTAAAACCGTCAAACGCTCTTATAGAAAAACCATGTTTTATTTGTTTTTTAGGCCTTAGAATATTTAGGATAAAGACGATTTTGATACAAAATATTTACAGGATTAGGTGCAATCGACATAAAAATTCAGTTGTTTGTTTTTCTACTAGAAATCCAATACCTTATCCATTATGATTATAAAAATGGGTGGAAATAATTCTCTTCCACTTTTGAAGTTGATATGGGCCACAAAAAGTGGTTGGTGTGTCGCCAGCTTGTAGTTCCGTTTCCAACAGTGCTAAAATTTTACTCCCTTTTACACGGGCGTTTTGACAACCACAATTAAACTTCTGTCACTGTACTATAGAACCACATTTTGTGGCCCATATCAACTTCAAAAAGTGGCCCGTAGAAACACGGCCTTTAAGAGGTATTCGTTAATAAAATAATAGTACTTTCTAAAATTATTTCTGGTTGTATTAGAAACTTAAATTAATAAATACCGTGTAGGTAACCGGAAGTGGTAAAAACTTTGATATTTTTGATAAAACAACATGTATATTTTTACAAATATAACTTAAACAAGTTATGCCTGACATACAAATTTTACCTATACCATCACACATCTCTTTAATTTTTAGAAATAAAAAAGAATTTTAAAAGCTCCCAACGACCGATTTGTATAAATATTTTTTGTATAATCTATATTTATTATGACTATCCTTTGTACAAATTGTGCATTTTTAAGGTAATAAAATTCTATCAATCTATCCTCAAAATAAACAGTTTCATGGATATTTTGTCGTCGTCTGAACCTATTCAAACGCCGTTTTCTCTAAAACCAGAAAAGATAGGTTATGGTTATATTATAGGTTTTATATATGTAAGACATAGTTTAAATAATTTAAATCTTACAAAATACACTTCCCAACAAAATTATCGCACATGCTCTATTTTTTCCATAAGCTCTATAAAATACTTGAATTTAAATGGCAATATTTTTTTATTATTCAAGTAATCAAAACAATAAAAAAATTAGGGAAACGTAAAGCTATAACCACAAGAATAAATATATTAACCAGAAGGATATCTCTTTTACCTAAAGGGCTACTAAACCGAAATTCTAAACCGAAATTGCCAGTGCAGTAGTGAAAGGTGAAGCAACGACTCGGTAACGGTCAATGTATTTTATATAGTTTATTGCGATACGTTTTATTTTTCTGGACTATAATATTCTGTTTAGTGATTTTTCTGTGAATTGTGTAATTAATTACCTATCATGGAAGAAGACTTTGTTTTGTTACCATAAAGCATATAAAAATGCTAATTTAGACGTATTTGGAAATTTGAATATGCCTCACAATGACTTCGTACAGTTTATTTCATTATTAGAAACTTTATTTCAAATAAATTTTGAAAGTATTGTAATACAAAAAAATTAATTCAAAAGTTTGAAAATATCTGCAAAAATACTAGTTTTTACATCCTTCTGAAAATTTTCCAATTAATTATTTAATTAAATTATTTGGTAGAGTTAGATTATTCCATACACTCAAATGTATAAACAAGAATTTCAAAAATGTTAAAAATAGAAAAATTGTCATATGGAAAAATAAATAGACACTTGTGTAAATTATACAATACATATTTTTAAAAACTGAAGCGTATCCAGAGTAAATATTATGATAGAAATGTCAATTGCCCTACGATTTTATTATTTGTCTGATCAATACCCCAGATTGATGAGAAGATTGGTGCGATCTGGTAGCTAGGACTTACCGAATTATTTTTTAGCTTTTAGTACAATAAAACCGTTTAACATAAAAAGTTTTTTTTACATAATTTATTTTCAAGTTTTTAGTTTTGTTGTTAGTTGATACTTCTCATTCTATTGAGTTCGCCTTACTATAACTAATCAGAACTAACCAACGATTCTATATTGAAGTAGTTGTGGAAAATATGTAATTCGCCATTTTGCAGCAGCGTCCATCTTGAATTTTATTTTTTTATAGTGAGCTCTATTCTACCAACCAAACCCTTTCATTTGATACCCATATTGAGGTAGTTGTGAGAAAAATATGTAATCCGCCGTTTTGTGTCGGCGGCCATTTTGGATTTTAATTTTTTTATAGTGGGTTCTATTCTACCAATCAAGCCCTTCCATTTGATACCCATATTGGGGTATTTGTGAAAAAAAATATATAATCCGCCATTTTGTGGCGGCGGCCATCTTGGATTTTATTTTTTTCATAATGGGTTCTATTCTACCAATAAAGCCCTTTAATTTGATACCCATATTGAGGTTGTAGTAAAGTAATATGTAATTCGCCATTTTGTATCGGCGGCCATGTTGGATTTACAATCATAAAGAATATGTTATATTGTATCGTCATCAAGACTAAGGAAGTGTACCAAATTTCAGATCGATCGGTCGTCAGGAAGGGGGTCAAATTTCAATTACTAGATTTGACCCAAAAAATAATTCCAAATAAATAACAAACAGGTCAAGTAAAATCGTTTAAAAATAGTTTTTTTACATCCTTGTGAACAATTTCCAATTATTTATTTAATTAAATGGTTTGTTACAGTTAGACTATTCCATACCCTCAAATGGATAAATAGAAACTTCAAAAATATGAAAAATAAAAAATTGTCATATGCGAAAATAAATAGACACATTTCATAATAATTATTAATATATCTCAATACGACATATTATTAAAGCATCTGTTTTATTTGATTGCATAGATGTTATAAAATGCATTATAATAATATTAAAATATATTTTAAGAGATAGGCGCCTAAACATGTTAATTTCTTAGGTACGCTCATGAAACGCCTGCAAAATATGCAGTTCGAGGTCATGAGACGCGCTAGGAGACATCAAAGAAGCCGCCTTCGAGATATCCTTCTGGTTAATATATTTATTCTTGTGCTATAACTCTGGCGTTAACAATACATCCTACAGGGTGAATAAAAGTTTTTGAAAAAAATAATTTTCCCATATGATGTGCCGTTAAAAGGAGTAATCTCATTTCTACTCTTATTCATTTCTGGTATTTTATAAACACATATTGAATTACTCCTTTTAACATCATATCATACAGACCAATTGAAACTTATTTATTATTTTCAAAAATTTTTAATCATGCTGTAGGATGAATTGGTAGCAGTAAATAACAACGGTTACGATAGAGTTATAAAAGCTGTACCTTTCCTTGATTTTTTTGTTTTTAATTGTCATGATAACCTAATTATTAAAAAAGATATGGCCATTTAAATTAAAGCATTTTTGTATTAAAGCTTATGGAAAAAATCGAGCATCTGCGATAATTTTGTTGGAAAGTGTATATAGGCTTTCGCATTAAAATTATCAGGGTTATCAAATTTAGAAGTTCAAATTTTATAGAACTTCCCGTTAAACAGAAAGTAGTATTATAATGGCCTCTAAAGGTGAAGTCGCTTTTAAAAAAACTATTTTTGGGCATTTTAAATTTTTGTGATATACATTTGTTTTTCCACAAAACTGCATATTGTGCGGTCATTTGGACCTTTTTAAACGCCATTTTCTCTAAACCAAAAAAATTAGGTTATGGATATATTTAAGGTTTTATATCAGCATTGACCTGTAGAATTTAAATTCCAAAAATATACGGAGTGTTCAATATAAAATATAATATATTACACCGGAAGTAATACCCAGATTCTATTATATCTAAAATTGGCATCCGGTGATGCATATAGCGTCCCCAAATTTGAAAACTACGGTATCCCGGTATATGCTTTATTTAATAGTAAATTTATGAAACAGGCACTTGGAGCAAGCAATTCTAATTTCGCTCTGCACCAGTTCAATTAAAATCCAGACCAACTCGGTACCAGGTTTCTTTTGTAAGAGCAAGAGCGAAACAAGAAAATGCGCATTGTCACCGAACTCGGTTAAAGTATCCCGTAAATAGGAGTTCAAGCTGAACTTGATCTCTCCGATCTGTCACAAAATTTAACCTCACAAATAAACTTTTGTACCTTTTATTACTTTTTATTTCATTATTTATTTTCAGTCTGGTTTTTCTTTCTAATAAACATTAATTATGTCACATAAAAATCAAGTAGGACACGTAAAGAAAAACAATATTATAATTTTTAGGTTAGGACGTCCAGTTCCCTTTGCGACACCGCCAAAAACAGCCGTTCCAAAAGCTCGAATCCTCCGAGTGCAATATCAGCACCGTGAATACGAAAATTGATCGCTCAGTGTGCGAGCAAATTTATTTAACACGCACATTTATTGCTTGACAATGGAACTCTATTGCGTAAATATAAAAATTTGCACTGCACTGCCAAAGTTTGAGCTTAGTGCGCACTAGGGCGACTACCTGAATTTAATAAAAAAAACGTATCCACAATACTTCTAAATATTTTAATTTATACCATAAATAGCTAACTATAGAATATTTTTGTTAGAAAAGAACTTTTTTAGTTAAGTAAGTTTAATATTTTTACACCTTTTAAGTATAAAGGGTACAGGGGAGTAAAGGAAAATGTTATTCAACGTATTTTTGAAAAGAGGATTATGTTGTAAAAATGTCACATAAAAAAGGTACCGAGTGTCTAGTTACGAATTATCGTCCTGTCTCCTAGAACAAAAAGAATAAAAAAAAATTCTTGGATTCATTGGACTTATTTTGCAGTTTTTAAATCAGGTATCATATTTTTATTATCCCCAAAATGTACAGTGTACAACAAAAGTAGGATATTTCTTTTAAATGTAACACTGTTTATATGATATCATTAAAAAGAGAATAATACTTTAAATGTATTAAGGTATTGTTACGGAAATTAAAAATAAGTGTTTTTAGTTTATAGAATTGTATAAAGTTAGGACCATTTAACTTAGTATAGGTATGTACTCGCTTAAAATCTTTAGTTGTCATTGTCTCAAAGTTTACACCACAAAAGTCAAAACTATATTACTGCTCCAAGGGTTTCCATCTTCCTTTTATGGTAGTTTAAAAATAGGGAGATAGGGAGAAATATCTCGTAAAATCTATAGTACAGGACGGAATAAAAGTTCACAAAGGATAACTTGAGCGTTTTTGGAAAGCACAAAAAAAAATTACGTCATTATTCAAATATATTAGCAAGCTAAATTAAATGGTCCTATACCTTTATACAATTCTATATAAACTAAAACCACTTATTTTTAATATCCGTAACAGTATCTTGCTTACCTTCGAAAATATGCCATTCCAAATCTGAAAGAATTAATGTAGTAGTGAGTTTCTGAATATGGCCATATTTACAAAACCATTAAAGACAGTCATACCAGATGTGGTATTTTGGTGAGAATCCAAGAGCCCGATAGCGGCAGACCTTCGTCATTTTGTAAAAGCTGAAAATCAGTCAGCGCATGCTCTCAAAATAGGTAGAAGCGATAGGAGACTATAAAGCTGCTTATCGTGGCATTGGCAGGTACCAGGTACCAAAGGTTAATAAATTAAAACGTAACTTTTATTAATTTGTAAAAGCTAAATTTTATATTGTGTTACTTTGGTACCTATAAGAAAATATTTCCAGACAGTTTGGATAGTTCCAAACCCGTAAAAATTTTGGGGTGGCCCAGTGGTTTCAAAAAGTCCCATATTTCTGTTATTTAACAAGATAATAACAAAAAGCCTAATATAAGATTTGTGGGGTTTTGAAATAGGCATGTCCTAAAAATATTTCTATGTATACAGAGTGTCCCCCACCAAAGATATTACTGTGAGTTGTTTTTTTTAATTGTTTTTGGGATACTCTGCCTATTTAAAAACTCTGCAATTCAAAATACAATATATAATAATAAGACTATTTTCATCATATCTTGTTAAATAACTAAAATGTTAAAATTCATTGGACTATGGGGCCACACATCCGCTCACGGGATCTTACTATATAACGCTCTTTGAAATATCTTTTTAATAATAATTCAATATACAAGGCGTTTCATTTAAAAAAATCATATTTTTTGTCGTATCCTGTACAGACTGTCCACGGATGGGGTAAACAAGAGGACAAACGGACCAAAAACTTCATTTTTCGGAAAAAGTCATTCTTTATAAAAAAATCTTGTAAAAAAAAATAGATCCAGGAAAAGAAAATGTTGTTCGCAAAAACTTAAAAAACATGATTTTTCTACAAGAGTAAACTATTTTTTTTTATTTTTAAGCAATATATCTTTAAAAAAAAATTAGAATGGCATTTTGAATAACTTTATTTAAGGTACAGGGGTATCAAAAAGATTCATGAAACCGATTTTGAAGTTATCGAAAATTCCCTATTTTAAATTTTTATATTAAAATGACCCAACAAACTTTATTATTTTGCTTTTTAAACACCTGCTTTCTCCAATTCCTAAAAACTAAACTAAAATTTTTCAACTGTAAACGCCAGTCAAACTATGAATTTCAATATAATTTTGTATTATTGTTTTACCGATCGAATACAGGTAGTTTACTCTTGGAAAATAATAATGTTTTTAGGTTTTTGCGAAACCTGTATACAAAATTAACATTTTCTCTTCATGAATCTAATTTTTTTACAAGCAAAAATTTTTAAGAAGAATTACTTTTTTCGAAAAATAAAATTTTTAGTCCATTTGTCCTCTTGTTAACTTCATCCGTGAACAGTCTGTATATCCTAAGAAAGAATTGAAAATCGGATTACTGATTCAAAAAGTAATTATTTAAATAAAGTGATATTTTTGTTTATACCGCACCACAACCTTTTGTAAATATCTTTTTTAGATATTGTGCCAACTAAATAGGGGCGTAACAACATACGGATCAGCCGTATGAATGATACGGGGCCCCTGGCTACAGGGGCCCCCAAAGGTGTGTGGGATAAAAATTAGGTGCTGAAAAACTATAAAACTGTCGGCTAAATTAGAAAACTGGGGCTTTTTTTTGGTATTCAAAAATTTTTGATAGGAACGAAATAAGCAATGCTAAAATAAGAAAAACAATGTTCTTTTGAAAGTGTAAACCTTTTCTTTTTGTGGTCTTCAAAACTAACTCATTGTGATACGGGGCCCCTCCAAGGCACGCTACGCCACTGCAACTAAACTTACTTTTTGATCGCATTAAGCCGGATGTCATTGATTTTTGGGTTACTGGATAAGCAGAGGTGATTGCCAAAAAGTTTTATATTAAATTTAAAAGCAAAAATTCATATGTATCGAACGCTTTGGCGATCACTGTATAGCACCTTTGATAAAAAATATGTTTTTCAAACCTGATTTCCCGTATTATTTCGATAAAAGTAAAAAAAATGGTTATTACTAAAATTAATTATTTAGGGCCATTTTCTGGAAAGCCAGTACCTATTTAAAAAAATTGTTTTCTGATATTTATTATTTTCTATGATTTTGTTGCAAAAGCAGCAGTATGTTTGATGATTGTCTTTTAACTATGTTAATTACTTATTTTAATTGAAGGGGTAAACCTTGAAGAGTAAACATAATGTATATCTGCTTCCTAGGTCTTGGCAAATATAAATGAGCGAAATTCGCAAATACGCTTACGGTGTATATTATGCATTTTCAGTATTAATAGCATGGAGTTGTAAATAATATTGGGTCTAGTAACAAACCTACCAAGTAATTTAGGCTAATATGGCCTAATTAATATATTTTGTATCTAAGACACCGGGTAGGTTACTGCTAAGTGTCTCATTAAAAAAATGTCACATATTTTTTACTTTTCAATCACTTCCGGTTTAACTCATACTCTACTTATGAGCGGCTAAGTTTTACAGAGCAAAGACACTATCAATCTTGTGGGCGTCACATTTGAAAGTAACCTTAACTGGCATAAACACATTGTATCTATAGACACGGCAGCTTCAAAAAGTTTGGATTTCTCTTTCGAGCCAAAAAGTATTTTCCCCTTCTAATTTGTACACTTTGTATGTAACCCTAATCCGACCTCCCTTGGAGTATTGTTCTCATATCTGGGGCATAGCTTCCCCATAACCCTAAGCATTCTTGATTCTATTTAAAGAAGAGCTATTTGTCTCATTAATGATTCTTCACTTACAGACAGACTTCCCTCTCTTGCCCATCGTCGGGTCTTTCCTTCCCCCCAAATCTTCAAGTATTTAAGTCCCATGTCAACAAACTCCCTCTTACCTCGCTTAAGACACCCACGGTACCTTAGTAGTTAGGCTTTTAGTCTTCGTGGTTTGTCCAAAGATAAAAAATAAATAAATAAACTGGAATTTCAAAACATAATATACTGTATATTCTAACATTTTTGGACCCTGAGACAATTCTAAATAGGAATTTTACATTTTAAAAAGTTTTTAGCCTTACTTAATATTTTAAAAGCAATTTATAATATTGCCTCTAGGGGCCCATCACAAGTTCCCAAGATTTCATTAAAAAAAACCAAACAATTCAAAAGTTAGGAGAGGGGTCCTGAATTTAGACAAGCACTGTATATAAAATAACAATTAAAATTAAACAGCAACAATTTCGACCTTTAAGAAAATAAGCAAAATGACCAGCTTCTCATAAAATACACGACTGCTGGTCAAAATTATTCCTTTTTTATTTTTGTCTATGGAAGCTATTTAATATAAGTAAAAGAATTCTCAAAAACAAAGTTTAAAAGAAAAGACAAGACGCCAAAGAATTACACTTTAACTTGCTTATCAGAAAAAAATATAATAACTACAGCAAGAGTAAGTGGCATGTTTAACTTGCTTATCAGAAAAAAATATAATAACTACAGCAAGAGTAAGTGGCATTTGTTTTTAATAATATTGGCTGTGATACCTACTGAGATGTCACTGTCTCAAAAATTTCAATCAAACAACTGTGTATAATTAAAATATTTATGAATAAAACTGTATATTGTTTTTCTACATGTTAAACAGTATGTTATTGCCGCCGAAATACAGGGTGTCCTAACTTTATTTATACTGAAATAACTTCACTTCTGTACAATATACATAAATAAATTAACAATTAAATGTGTTTATTTGATTACACTCTTTTAATTGACAGTACCACTGAATAAACAAGATGTCTTTAAAACAGATTTTTTTATTGTCAATTGGGTTTTTTAAGGAAACACCTTTTATATTTAACAAATTTTGTCTCTGTATTAAATTCTACGTTAAAACTATATAACATACTACGTTAATTATTGCTGGTTTTTGAGAAATCCACAGTAGATATGCTGATATACTCATTAACGGTTAAAAAGCAAAGAAAGATAATAATATTTTGATATTAATTAATAAAGAATATTTTTTTATTAATTACCTTCCATTGTAAGAACCACTAATGGGTTAGTAAGGTATTTAGTTTATTTAGGGTACATATTAACTTTTACCTAACCTAAAACCAGCCATAATTGATATCAAAATGGTATCATATCATTTGTTACTTTGACAGTGACAGAATTATTTAAAAATAATTAGAATTAAAATATTATTTTTTCTTTACTTTACATCGTTAACAAACATATCAGCATATTGCTGATATCTCAAAAAACAGCAATAGTTGACATATAGTGTGTTTTACATTTTTATTTTAAAATTTAATACAGAACAAAAAATTTTTTTCTGTTTTTATCTTTGGACAATCCACGAAGGCTAATAGCCTTAATACTAGCTTACCGTGGGTAGGTGGGAGGTAAGACTATATATAAGTTGTTCCATTCATAAAAAAAAACCTACTTGATAATTAATGTTTTTAAAACACCTTGTATATTAATTAGTACTGTCAATAAAAACAGTGTATTTAAATAAACATTTGTTATTTTAAGTTTATTTTTGTATCTTGTACAGGGGCAAAGTTATTTCGTGTATAAATAGAGTTGGGACACCCTGTATACAATCTTATCAAAAATGCCTTTAAGACAAACATTTAAATAATACACAACATTAAATTGTAAATGTAACTACTCTCGTCACTTTTAAAAACAAATATTTTTCACCAAATAAAACTAATTAGTAATGACATTACCCTACATTTCCGTCGATCCATTTTGTTTATTAAATAAATAAATAATACGTTTTCCGATATTGCAGTAATAGCAATAATCACTAATTCGAAATATCGATTTGTACAAATTGAAACTCCAACAAACATGGCAGGATATACCTTATTTGTTTTGTATTAGGTAGATTAAGCAGGATAGCTTATTATTGTTGCGGCATTTTAATTCCAATATCCCGTGGTTATGTTTTTTTCCAAAAACAATAATAGTTATTTATTATACAATAGAAAAAAGTCCTAGATTTTATCTAGAGGTCTTATTGTCTCCCGACCCGAAGCGAAGGAGACAATAAATCGAGAAGCTAAAATATAAAATTTGTACTGTGTACACCCTTTTGGGGCGAAAAATAATGACTTAATAATAAAAAGACATATTTTTACAATATATTAGGCCCACTTGTACAAAGCAGGTTTAAACTGATGTCAGGCCTTTGAACTTACGGCAAAATCTCAATTTATTTCAATTCCTTTACACTGGCAGCAATATTGAGATTTTACAAAAGTTCAAATGCCTGGCCCAATTATTTACTTAAATGTAAAGTTTTAAACTGGTCGGCTGATATATTTGAAACGACAATTAGACCTTATATTACTATGGAAACCTTAAAAAAATATTTCTCAATGCAGTTTTGTGATTTTCCGGATTCAAATTAAAATTTTGGAACTTAAGTTATCGTTTAGTAGTTATTTGCAAATATTATAAAGTTAAATAAATAATAGTTTAAAAAAACTAAAAAACACGCTTTTATATGCAACTGAACTAAAAATTAGAAAATAATTTTTCATTAAAAAATATTGTCACTTCAGAGTAAAAAGCGTGGTGTGCTTAATATATTAAATGTTATAATTATTATATTTGCCAATATCTATGAGGGAAAAGTTATGAAAAATAGTAAAATGCACCCCACGCTTTTTACTCTGAAGTGACAATATTTTTTTTAATGAAAAATTATTTTCTAATTTTTAGTTCGGTTGCATATAAAAGCGTGTTTTTTAGTTTTTTAAACTATTACTTATTTTTCATTTTTTAGTTCGATATGCATATGTATGTATGTATGTAAAAATGCTCCAGTTTATTCACTAAAAAATTCCTTCGCCATTTTGTCAAGAGTACCTAAAGTTCCTGAGAAAGTTTGGGATGTTGCCAAAAGATGGCAACACAGGTGTTGTTTTTATAATATAAAGGAATTTTTTTATCCTGGCGATCCTAACCAGGATAACGGGATACTGTTTGCAGATTATTGCATTGTCATGGGTCCTTAATACGTGTGCAAAGTTTCAAAGAAATCGAATAGCTGGAAGTTGGTAAAAATTAGGCTCAAAGATTCCGTTACATAGATAGATAGATAGATGGATAGTTACAACCCAAGTTAATAAAAGCGTGTTAAAAAGTGTCTGATTGGACTTTTGATATAAGGGAAATCTAAGTTCTGTATAATAAAATATTCTGAAATGTGTAAAATATCTACCTTTATGTACGTGTTTGTATGTCCGGGAAACAAGTACTGACTTCTGTCCCCATGGAAAAAATAGTATTTTTTTGAAAAGTCACATTTTAGTACCTGTTAATAGAGGTAAAATGGTCATTTTTTTCTGGCGCGGAAAAAAGTAATATATAAGTATTCTCATGTAACAGAAAATGAAAATTAACTTACAGATATGGTTACTCAAAAAGTTTATTATTATTATTTTTTCGAATCGCATACTGCTAAATTATTCGTATGATTTTCAAATACAGGGTTCCCTATAATAAGCTACCTATTTTAATATTTGATTTATTTTTTTAGTTTACCAAACTTTTAATTATACTTAATTACAGCTTACTTTTTGGGATTTAGGATAACTTATAAATATTTGACAAATTTAATTCTAACTCTTAAAAATCACCTTTTTTAAATGACCTCCACCAACTGCAAGACATTTTTTTAATATTAAATAAAAAGTGGTTTATTAGACGGCCTAGCAAACTTCGTTTATTCCTTTAACTTCTTTACAAATTTCGACTTTAAGTTCCTCGATTGTACCTGGACGACTCGCGAACACTTAGGCTTTTAAATATCCCCACAGGAAAAAATCGAGTTCCGTTAATAAACCACTTTTTATCTAATATTGAAAAATGAGTTGAAGATGGTGGAGGTCATATATCCCAACGAGTTACCTGTAATTTAGTATATTAACAAGTTTGTTTCGTAAACTAAAACAATTTTAATTCAAACATTAAAATGGGTAGCCTATTATGGGGAACCCTGTACATGTGTTGGGACAAAACACTATTTTATACGCGAAATAACTTCGCTTCTGTACAACAGGGTGGAGTAAAATGAAAAAAAAGTGGTGTTACTTAACATCTTGAGGGGGTCCACCAATTTTGAAAATTAATTATAAGTAAAAATTTTTGGCTAAAGCCATATTTTTTGTCTTTTAATATTTAAAAACATGCATCTGACAATAAACAAATATGACCATTTTAAAGCTTTTATTTTTTATTTTTGTAATTGCAATAATAGCCATAAAAAATTCTTTTAACCTATACTCTCAAATTGACATAAAAAATATATTTAGTTTCATTTGGAAAAGTAAGGAACGACTTGTATATTTTAATAAATTGTGACTCCATTTCATTTTACATCAAAAATTTATAATAAACTAACCATAAATCTATTATTGCTGGTTTTGGAGATAAAAACAGCATTTAGAGTTAAAACTAATGGGTGGAGCCTCAAGTTAAAAAAATATAATTCATACTTAGCCGACATTTCTGAGAATTTATTCATTCTTTAGGGCAATTAAAATTGATTTTCGAATTTAAGGAAAAAAATCAAAAATTCACAGGGGCCCATCTTTACTCTCTAGATACAGTGGCAGTGGATACAACAAAAGGGTTAAAATAAAAGTCACTGACTTATTTTACCCCTTATGTTGTGTCCACTGTTACTGAATCTTAAAAGTGTCCCTTGTAATTTTTTGATTTTTTCTTAACATGGAAAATCAACTCTAAGTGCCCTAAAGAAGGAAATAAATTTTCCAAAACGTCGGCAAAGTAGAAACTGATTTTTTTAACTCTTAAGCCTCTACCCATCAATTTTATCTCTAAATTTCATTAAGGCTGTCATTCATTGTAACATTAAAACAGCATGTCGATATTCATAAGCATAAGCATATTGTATAATGTAAATCGTAATGGAAATTTATCTGTTTCCTATTAAAAACGTACAGCTATGGAAAATGTTCCAACTTCTATAAAACTCTAAGGACATTGTTTGATAATTTTGTAACTTGAAATCTGTGCTTAAACTTACCATGTTAATCCCAAAAGCCGCAAAACAAACAATTATTGTCAAGCGTGAAGTCCGAAATGTAATAGAAATTTAACAAAATAAACACTAAGACTATTAGGCAATTAGTCACGAAAAATACATTAAACATAAATGGTTAAATTCTTTATCAAATATTTCCAACTTAATGCAGAATTCTGCTGGTGCATATTATGTTGATTTTACGCCATTTGGCTAAATAAAAGCGTGTTAAGTTACTAATACAAATAAAATGTGTTTTTACACGAAAGCCGCTACACCTGATAAAACTCAAATTGTTCTTTTTCAAACCTTACGGTCAGTTTATGTCACCTATTATACAGCGTGTCTATTTAAGTTCACACAATATGGAAAAATTTTGTATTATTGATTTTACGAAAAAATGGTATTTTTATAAAAAGTTTTGCATGGTCTAAAACCTAAAAGTCAATCATCGGATATCAATATTTTTTTGCAGTAGTATACGAGGTATGTCGAAAAATGTAAATTTTGCTTAAGGGAAAAGTACCTTAATTTTTAACAATACCGATTTTACGAATTATACAAAAAGTTATTTAGAATTAAAAATGAATTACTAGGTAATTTTAAGCATGACAACACAGCACCCAACGACTTTCAAGCCACCGAAATAAACACGTAGACTTGGAAATCGCTTCAAAGCCGCTTTGTTTTCAAGCCAGCTTCAACTATTCGATATAAACGTAGTCATGGTACTGTTTGGCAATTTATCCTAGAAAGACTTAGCCCCCGGCACAACGTCTAAAACTTGTTTAACTGTATTATGAAAATAATTTCTATTCTATTTCTATTTTTTTCTTGGTTTTGGTCCCTTCAGGTCCAATCCACCACTCTCCCCCTTCCGGTCAATGCTTTCCAGGGCTTCGTCGGCGGAAAATCTGGATAATCGAGCTCGTAGCTCCCAGAAATTCCAAAAAGAAAACAAATAACTCAATGTTCGATGCAATGCATAAATTGTCGACTGTCAAATCAAGATCTGCTACTGGTGTTACGTATAACCTTCACTTTCACTTCTGACAGTTCCCATGGCACGCCCATCTATTTCCCGCCATTTGAGAAATACCTCGTGTTCATCACCAAACAGGATACCATCAGCTTATAGGAATCTTCGCTCACAGCGCTTAGATCCAGAAGAAAGATGCCGTCAATTTAGCGTGAATCTTTCCTTGATCCCCGAAGGTAAAAACGTTCATACGACACCTCTAGCCGCCACTCCGGGAAGAACTTTGTAGTCCTCTACGCACGTCCGCACTGTTCGGAGGTCAAACAAAGAATTTCAGTATGAAAATCATCATCCTCCGAAAAATGTGTTTCGAGCGCTTCGGGCAACTTATGGTCCACGCATAATCGGCCTACTGAGCCGACTATTTGCTGTACCATCACAATAATTTGAGCTCAAATTTTCATTATTGGATATTTCTTGACCAAATGAGCCACATCCAGCACGTAGTGCAGAAAATATAGCGGCTTGATTTGGGTCGCGGAAATTGAAGTTTAAAAACAGATCATGTTAGGCGCAGTTAAGGCCAACATTTAAAAGCCATTATCTTTAAAAATAAAGATAACATATAGTTCTTCGGTATTACTTAATAAAGTATTTTTTTTTTTTTTAAATCTTTCGAAAAAAGTACCTCCAAATGAGGCACCCCTTATATTTGCCTTAATAAAAAGCATATTTGTAGAATTTTAGGGTCCTATGAAATATCAATTATATCAATTCATGATTTTCTATTCAGATTCAAAAAAAAATTGTAAAAATGTTGTCTGTAGAGAACAAATTTTTATTATTCTGATTACTTTTTTTAAGCTAATACAATTACATTAGATTTTAACAAATTTAATTAAATAATTGCGTATTTGTAAAATGTAACAGATTTTTTATTTTTAAACTTAACCACTAATAAACTTTTTAATTTTGATCCAGAGATATTTGACAAAATACTAGTTTTACGAATATACCTTTTATTAGGACAAAAGTTTACCGACTATAAATAATAATGTTTATATAAAAATATCTTATTTTATGTACAAACATGTTTGTTTCAAATTCTTATGAAAATATTAATAAGGTAATTTAAATTAAAAAAACAATAAAAAAATAACTATTTGAGTAGGAGGCCATGACTTGGCATTTGGACATAACTTTTAATTCTAAATAATTTTGTTTTTCCATTTTGTCATATTTTTTTAAAATAAGAGTTAGGTACTTAACAATTTTTAATATTTTTATTTACCCTGTTTACCAGCGAGCTTTTAATGAAACTGAGTATTGCTTATACAATTTGTATTTCACTAACGTTTATAGAGAATAAACAACTAATTTAACCCACTCCTATAAGAGCCCACATTTCTCTTTACATGATGTTCATACTTTTATTTACAACCATGTATGTATGTAAATGTTATGTTCACATTTCCAACTTTTTAAAAGTTTAAAAGTGTTATTTTTTAACTTTTACTTTTGGCCCACGTGAGGAAAGTTAACTTTCTTCCCGTGAGCAGAAAGTAAAAGTAGCCCTAGCAACAGTCGCAAACATTCAAAAGTTTGCCAACTTTGCATGGCATCATGTCTGATATTTTAGACATCTCTTTGACACGTTTATGCGCAATAAACGTCTAATGGCGTAATTATTTGACAAATTAAAAATTATTTTGTTAGGTTCACAGATTTTTGAAAAAATTTTTTTTTGAAAAAATGGTTGTAAGTAAAAAAGTTTACAAACCTCGCTCAGTTTCGAGAAATGGTTCACCTCGACGCTCTGCGCCTCTGTGTCCTTGTCTCTTGTCAGTAATAAAACACTTGCCACCTTGGTATGAAATGTACTATTTCCTAGGTTAATAGAATCAATGTAAATAGTTTACTAGAAAAGGACTATGATGACTAACAACTTCTTTAATTACCCAGGTGTGATTCTGAATTTTGTAATCTCTTACTTTAAAAAATAATTTTTTAAAATCTGGACGAATTGGCGTTAAAAACAATAAATATGCATACTATACTATAAAAAAAATGTGGCCTACTGTACAAAATAGTATCTTTTGAGGGTTAACATCTATTGGTTTTAAATCACTATTTAAAAAACATACTGCAAAATCGTAAAAAATAAATCGTTTCTATACTTAATTATCGCTTTTAATATAAAACAATTTTGTAATCACAGTTCTAAGATTGATTATGGTTTTGAAAGCATAAATATATAAAAAAATATTAATAAATGAAGTTTTAATAAATAACGTTTACACTTATTATCATTACAAAAGTTTAAATTGATAACAATGTATGCAGTTTAAGTAAAAATATCTTGATCATTTCTTTGTAGTCCAATTTTCAAATTGACATCGACCTCACTATGCAAGTTTTAGTAAACTTTTTTATAAAAGATTTTTTTAAAATTTTGAATTTACCATATGTATAAAAAATTTCATCATCAAAAGCTCTCCGGATATTTGCCGAAAATGGATATTTAAAAATAATTTACTAATAACAATATTCAAAAAATACTTTATTCTCAGTAACGCAACTTAATTTAACAGCATATTGTATTTTTCTTGATGTAGGTGCCCAAAAACCATAATTATGCATAGAATTTCCTATATAACGAATTTGCTTTTTATTAACCATTTATTTTTCAGCCAATAGCCCATAAAACACAATGCTTCTTAAAGAAATTTATTTTTAAACAGTAACATAACTAACTTATTCAACAACTATTTAAACACTTTCTTTTCTGGAATACCCTAATTATGGACAATCAGTAGGCGCATCACGACACTCGATTTGATTAAATCGAGCATGTTGATGTGCATCTCCATAAATTCAGCTACGACATTCGATCGAGCTTACCTATGGCACAAGCCTATGGCAACCTTTCATTTTTCTGTCTATTGCCTAAGGTAAACTCAATCGAATGTCGTGGCTTAATTTATCGAGATGCACATCTACTTGCTTAATTTAATCAAATCGAGTGTCGTGATCCCCTGCAGGTTGTTCGCTAAGTTACATATATTATTAACTAATTAAATTATTTATACTATGCAGGGTGTTTAAAAACAAATGCAAAAACTCAAAGTTGTTTTTCTGTTTAAAATAAAAAGGAGTTTAGTAAATAAAATTTGGATTAAAAGGTAAATATTAGGGAGATATCGCGATCCAAATAAGGGATTAAGAAAATAAAAGAGAAAGATGACAGTTTCTGAATAAACCAGGCTATCAAAATTTCGTCGTTGCAATTTTCTTTGTTAATTGAGTTAATAAGAAGTAATAGTAATATTTCCATAGAACTTGAATGCACAAAACCCTTATGTTTCTTCCATTTTTAAACAGCAATATCTTTTTAATGGTTAACTTTTGACCCAACGATTATAAGACACTTTCCTTTATTTTAAATAAAGACTCACTTTAAATTTTTCGTAACTGTTTAAAACACCCCGTATATTTAAAAGTACTTGAAAGAAATATATATTTATATTATTACCAAACTAAATATTTTTTGGAAAAAACTCTTAACACTTTTTATTTCCTAGGGTATAATGGATAGCCAGGTTTTCCGCGAAGTCTTTCCATAAAGGTGGGTGTGACAGCCGCTGGGTTCTTTATTGCCGATCCTTTATGTACAGGAACCGGATATTCTCCTGGTACCCTTTGGGCAGGTGAAGGTCCATGTGTTGAAGAGGTGGCCTGTAAAGAAAAAGGCATGGGTCATGATGGAAGAAATATAGCACAATATGTTACAGTTCCTATTTTTATTATACTTAAAAATATAATAAACGTATATGTTAAATACAGTTTTGTTTTATTTACTAAAAATATTGCAATAATGTAAGACATGTCGCCATACAAAAATCATTTTAACGTCCACGGATGGGGTTTACAAAGGGATACATGAATAAAAAAAAATTAAAAAAAAGTTTTTGTAGATAAAGTAATTTTGCTTAAAAAAATATCATTTACAAAGAGAAACTGTTTATTATGTATACAGGGTTCGAAAAAACTTTAAAAACATGATTTTTCTTCAGGAATAAACTTTCAATTTATTTCCTTTTAAGCAAATATAATTAATAAAATACAATACAAGAAATATTACAATTTTTTTTAGCTATATAATTTGGCAGAAACGCCTTGGTCACATTCGCACACAGCTGGAAAATTGTGTCGTGACTATTTTATCCTAAAATTTTAAAACAAATCATACATTCAACATAATTAGTTTCATGAAAAAGTTTAATATCCTTGTAAAATAAATAACGTCAATTCAAAATACTCTTTAAATAAATTTTCTAATTGACATTTTGCCTAAAAATAAAAAAATATATGTAATATACTCTTGAAAAAAAAACATGTTCTTTTTAGTTTTTGCGTACCCTGTATACAACAGCAATTTTTTTCTTTGTAAATACATTTTTTACAAGCAAAAATTTTTATTAGGATTAACTCGAATTTTTTCTTTAATTCAATTGTCTTCTTGTAAACCTCATCCTTGGACAATCTGTATATTATAGTAGAAGAGGCACGAGGTGGTAGATGTCCGGGTAAAAAAAATGACCAAAGGTGCAGTTTTATGTATGATGTAAAAATACAATGCCTTTTATGCTGATTTAAAGATCACCGGAACTGCTTTGAAGCTTGCTGCTTAGTAATTTTACGGTGATATACAGGGTGTCCGGTAACTCTACCGACAAACATTAAGATGTGATTCTACAATGAGAAATAAGAAAAAACTTTTCACAAAAATATATCCTAAACGTCTTAGTTTTTAAACTACGTACTAGTTAAAAATTAAGAATTTTTTTATCGATCTAAAAAAGATGAGGTTATACAATGTGTCCCAGGATAGGTTATGTATATTACAGTATAATCCTAAATTGTTATCGTAAACGCAAAAAAAAATATTTCGTTATCTTGTAAATATAGGTACTAGTTTGCATATTTGATAGTTATTTCTATTCCTTGACAACTTTTTTTCAATGATTTGTAATACCAAAAATGCGGGTACTCTACTCCCAAGTGAAAATTTTGTTTTTTACGAAACTTCGTTGATGACTAATCCGATTTGATATTCAATATTTGCAGCTTAGGTTTTGGGCCATGCAGAATTTTTTATAAAGAATAATTAAAAATATAAAAGTTTCACATTTTCTTTTTGTAACAGGTACTAAACCACGTAAAACATCCATAAATATTTGACTAGCTACACGCTTTTCATTAAGTGACTAATTGTTTTCCATTTTTAAATAGTTTAAACCATAATTACCGGTAAAAATATAGATGCAGGGTAATTCTGAAAAATTTTAATAAATATAAGAAATTAAATGTGAATTCATCGACAAGTATGGAATATTCTATTTTAAATAGTGTTCCATGGCCAAATTAGAGATTTTCTTAAGTAACTGTATTCATTCTATCCCAACTTCTTAAAGATGTTTGACATCTTATTCAAGTGCGCAACAAAAAGCTGTTTTTCTTAAAATAATCTCTCATGCAAAAACTGCGGTTTGCAGATCACCTCCTCATTTACTTTAAATTTATATGTCCACATTATTAAAAATTAAAAAAACATCAGTTTGTATATTTAAGGGATATTTAATTTTTAAACATTTTTTCTTAATAATAATTAACTATAAGGGTACTTTCCTCAATAAAGATTAGAAATCGGTTAACTCACAAAAACCACTTACGCCAGCTTTACACTCGATCTTTCTAGGTAAAATTTATTCTTAAAATTTGTTGCTGCTTACCAAATTGTTTGTTAAGGTGTAAAGAGTCAGCAACAAATTATAAAATTCATATTTTTTGAGATACTTCGTATACCACTGAAAAAATAAATGAACATCTAATGATTGCATTTTAGGTTTTAGACCATGCAGAAAAGACTTTTTTTTCGTAAAACTAATAATAAAAAAGTTTCCCATATGTAGAGAACTTAAGCGGATACGCTGTATACTTGGTGACACAGGATGCTGTTACCCTCCATTTTTTTTAATTTTTAAGAGAGCGTAATACAAATTTTACATTTTTCTATATAAAGCTTAAATTGACAATTTTTTGTGTTATTACAATCTTAATGTCACTTCCGGTTTAACCGGAGATACCTTGAACTTTCTTATATTATATTTCGCTGTTCCAAAGATTAGTAACGCAACTGCAAAATTCACAAATTATATTTTTTATTGAAATAAGGAAAATTAAATCCCAACCACTGGGAATAAACGCCATACTAATATTCCTGGGTGCTGACTATTTATTTTTTAAGTTGTAAATAAAAATAGTTCTTTTATTTTGCTTTCCTGCACAATTTTAGTTATTGCAGTTGCGTCAATATTCTTCTGAAACGGCCATTTGTATTCTCTATAAAACTCTCTTTTAATAAATGATATATTATGTGGTGTTTTCATATTGATGGCCATAAAATACAACTCGACCCCTCACCCTCTAAATGACTCACGTAATTTATGATATTTATTAGGTATCCCTCAGACGAACAAAGAGATACAGACGCGTTAATTTACATTCAAATCTTCAGTACACAATTCAGTACACAATGCATCACATTCCTTTCAAATGTTTTACCTCATTAAATATTTGGCAACAGCGCACTGGACGTGTAAACGGCACAGATACCGGCAACATAGTAACAGAATGAGCCACGTTGCCAAACGTAATTATTCGGAATGAAAATTTTATGGAAAACTTTGTGGGGACCAATAATATTGGACTCTCTTTAATTATACAAAATTTAAACTATATAATATATAACTATATATCATTATTTAAATAAAATAAACCAATACAAATATTTTTCACATAAGTTGCACAGTAAATTATTATTGTCTGTGCACCTCCATTCCATATTTAATTTTTACGGCGAAAGTAAACACAGGACAATGAAAATGAAATTACAAAATATCCCAAAGTATAATAACTAATAATTCTTTGCAATAATCACAAATAAACACTTTAAATTAAAAAGCAAAATTAATCTCATCACCTCTAAAAAAACGTTAAAATTGTTTATCTTTGTAGTTCTCCTTTACCGCTAAATTGAAAGAAAATAGCGTCTTCCCATCTACGATCGGGCACCTGGTGATAATTAGCGTAATCTTATAAATATCACGGCAAAATTACAAATATAGTGTGCGACCAACGTATCAAAATATCGCGACAGCCCAATTTTGAGAGAGAATTCGTAGGTATAAATCTGGCAACTCTGGTTTGTTCCTGGTCGTATGGGACGCCATTGGGAGTAGCAGCGGAGAGTTTTACCAATACACCTATTCTAACTTGTTCATCCCCACCATTACCTCTATCTCTTTTGCTCTTATATCGTAATAAAATATAGTATGCTACAATGTTTAGAATGATTTATGAATGACTGGCCGGGTCTGTATCTATATTTACAGTCTAAGAGGTATCCTCTTTTGTGCAGAAAATATAGGAGAAGAAAAATTCTTTACTAAAAGTATAAAATACCGAGGAAAAAAAGTTACGACACTTTGAACCTAAGCAAAGGACTACAGATGATTCCAGTCACATTTTTTTAAAAAACTTTAGAATATTTGGATGGGATTTCCCACTTTAAAAAGCTGTTAATGCTTATTTTTTTTTGGCTTAAAATAAATAAACTATTTAAAAACAACAATAAAAAGAAACTTTGACACCCTATATCTTGAAAACGATCAACTTTTCCACTGAGGTAAATTGCATTAGATCATCGCATTTTGGTCCAAGGAATTTGTGATAGCAAGCTAAATATTAATGATGAAAATTAATTTATGTTTGGTACTTGGGGTAAAGGATTAAAAGCAATTACGCGGAGCGCAAATCAACTAAGTTCGGATTTTAGCTTTATTATGTGTACGAAGTGATACATATCGGTAAGATTAGAGCTTGAGTGGGGCAAGGTTTCCCGCACCTTGATTCCCCGTATACCAGTATGGAAACAGATTGGCCGACCATAGGGAATGCATGCATTTATTTCTTTTCACTAATCTACTATGTACTCTTCTACAATTTACCTCTGCAACGAGCGCGTCGATTGGCGCCCAATGAGATCAGGGGCTGCCGGCGCGCATTTTCATATGTTACCGACAAAAACAGGTGTTCGGTTTGTCGAATACGTCTCATTAAGTTGCCGACGTATTCCCAGTTTACGTCTGTAACATAGACAGAATAAAATAGCCCAACTGATAAAGCATATTAACATGGAAAAAATATAACAGTTTGTTTTACTGTAATTAAGTTAAGGAAGAAGAAGGGAAATTGTTTATGCTAATTTCACTCATTTTTCCTTACAGAAATATCGAATTTAATCAACGATCAGTAACAAATATTTACTGCAACTGTTTGACATGCTAAAGAATAAAATGTCTGGATCATCTCATTTATGTTACAGACGTAAACAAAAATACGTCGGCAACTTACAGATAGGTATTCGGCACAGTTAAAAGAATATATATATTTCTTTTAACTGTGTATTCGGCGACTCGAGCGCTTTTTTCCGTCGGTAACATATGAAAATGCTGCCGGCGCACCGCTTTCACCTTTCGTCGACCCCACCTCGAATATTGTCACTGCTTTATTTTATTTTAATAGACAAATAGCATCAAAAACAACATTTTTAAAAGAATTACCCTAACTTTATCTGCCTCGCTGTTATATAATTTCGGTATACCTACACGTCCAAAAATAATACATCGCAACCTAATTACAAAAGCAAATAAAGGTGTTTATCGAAAAGAAACTTTTCAAACGTCTTTTACTCGTATAGTCGGTTGGAAGTGCGTAATAACACTTCGTGTAAAATGTTTGTCTTTTGAATTATTGATGATCTATACTTATGGCTTATTGAATTATTTATTTATTTGCTTTTTATACTTGCCTTATTTCGTTTTCCCATATCTCGTGTTGTCTGTGAATAATTTGTGTGGGGTGGTTTTATGAAGGCTGTATTTCTAGGAAAGGTCGATATTTTTTTAAATAGGATATTTCTGACCCAATTTCTAAATTACAATTACAAGTATTATTGAAAGTATGTTGTGGCGTATTTTTAATAAAAAAAAAATAAATAAATAAAAAAGGGGTTATCGGGAGATGGGGTTATTTTGGTTATGTGGTGTCAAGGTATACGCTTGCGCAAGCACAGTCATTTAACTCTTTTGCATTCCTACACAAAAATATCTTTAAAATTAAAAAAAAGAACCTATCAATGTTTCGCCGGAACATTGGTAAACAGTGTTATTGAAGAGTCATAAGACCGGATTAAATGCATCCGCATATTTAGGCCATTTTCATGGGTACTAGCATATTTTCACTAAAATATGATTATAATGCATATTATCGATATATTATTTAGTATTTCTCGGGCGCAGGAGGTGGCCTGGAGAGAAATTATCCCCCCCAAACAAAAAAATGTATAATCATCAAGACAGGAATGAGCAACCGATGGTTTTTACCAAATACATTAATGAGGACAGTAATAAAGCAGGGGCCGACTAACCCTTATATAATAGTGCAAATTATGTTTACTCCCTATATACAGGTTGGCCCACCATATTCGACACGGTCTGTAGCTGGATAACCATGGGGTTTAAAAAAAAGTAAATACTGAAACATATACAGGTCGGATAAGGCCACAGTATTAAATTATTTTACTCTATACAGGATGTCTCAAAAAAGTGTGACGTATCAAAGTTATATTTTTTTAAATGGAACACCCTTTATTTTATGACGGTTTTAGATTCTACATAAAAAATAATTTAGGTTTGTTAATAGTACCAAGTGTCTAATTTTATTC
The DNA here is from genome assembly GCA_014170235.1 of Listronotus bonariensis. Classification (NCBI taxonomy): domain Eukaryota; kingdom Metazoa; phylum Arthropoda; class Insecta; order Coleoptera; family Curculionidae; genus Listronotus; species Listronotus bonariensis. Next base: position 125,862 of record JACEGR010001331.1, read on the forward strand.
GTTTTTGTGATATTTGATTTTTTTTTAATGCAGGGGTGCAATTAAATTAATTTTATTTTAACAATATAAACTCCGTAAACTTTAAAATTTGTTACAAGATTAGGAAAAGTCTGCCTTATCATACGTAGGTCATATCGAGATCATAGATTATACAGGGTGATCAAAAAATAATTTCAATTTTTAGAAAGTCAAATAGCAATATCTCTCTTATTTTAAATGGAACACCCTGTATTTTTACACCACATGATGACAAACCAAATGCCCTTTCAAATGGTGTATAGGTTGCCTATACCTATCTTTTATACTTTTTAAGTAAATTTCGTTTTAACATATTTTTATTCCAAATGTCTATTTAAATGTAAGTAGGCTTGGGATATAGCTATGCCTATTTACTAAGCCGTTATTGGAAAATGTAAATTTGTTGGAAAAAAGCACAAAATTAAAAGATTTTGTATTATCTGCCACTATTTTTAAAATTCACAGAAAAAAAATCATTAGTTGCTTATAATGCTACTTCCAATAACACTTATTTCAGCTGAATGTGGTAATGATAAAACTTGTGTTTTTAAACAATCCTAATAACGCCTCTGGTCAGTTATGACGACATTCTGTGACCTATAACTCGTTTCTTTCATTATCCATAATCACTGTGTCAAATTTTTTAAAGCAACTATTAAGGTTATCAGATGGTTTCTCCTGGAATATTTTTCAGGATTAACTCTAGACTAAAGTAAACCATTTTTTTCACATCCTACCAGTATTATATAATCTTGTTGTTGTAGAAGAAGGGTTTTTATTTAAAATCATTGAAATTTCTTTTAAACTGATTAAAACACTAGTAATCAATAAATGGTCGTTGTTATTTTCTTAAGAAAATATTAATGGCTGCTATGTCACAGCCAACTTTAATTTAAATAAACATTTGGACTAAAAATTTGTAAAAACAGATTATACTAAAAAGCACAAGAGATAGGTATAGGCAACCTATACACCATTTGAAAGAGTATTTTATTTGTCATCATGTAACGTAAAATAATACAGGGTGTTCCATTTAAAATAAGAGAGATATGGCTATTTGATTTTCTGAAAAATTACAATTATTTTTTGATTACCCTGTACAATATTTGATCTTGATTTGACCTACGTATGATATGGCAGACTTTTTCTAATCTTGTTACATATTTTAAAGTTTAAAGTGTTAAAAGTGTTAAAGTAAAATCAATTTAATTTTACCTCTGCATTTTTCAAAAAATCAAATATCACAAAAACGAATAAAATTAGGCACTTAGTACTATAAACAAACTTGAGTTATTTTTTAAAGTAGAATCTAAAACCGTCATAAAATATATGGTGATCCATTTAAAAAATATAACTTTGATACGTCACACTTTTTTGAGACACCCTGTATAGACTAAAATAATTTTATACTGTGGTCTTATCCGACCTGTATATGTTCCAGTATTTACTTTTTAAAAATCCCATGGTTATCCAGCTACAGACCGTGTCGAATATGGTGGGCCACCCTGTATTAAAGGAATAAAGTGGTGTTTTTTGGATAGTAAAACTTTAGATTTAGTGAAAACCGTAACTTTGTTGCAAAAGAAATTGAATTTATCTACAATTAGGCTAGGCATGTAGGGTTATATCGTCATATTTTTGCCTCAGGAATCAGTGTGTACTAAAATTATTTTTGATATTTGAATTCTAAAAATATAAGATTTATACACGGTTTTCTTCTATTTTGTTTTAAATCAAATATTTTCCTAAATATTATGCATACAGGGTTAGTAGAAAAAACCGGAACGGTGGATTGTTTCAGCAACCGCCAAATATTAATAAACAAAATTTTGTGCCAAGGGGTAACTAAAACTGAAAAATTTAAAAATTGTATGTGCAAGGTTGCCAAGTTTATAGTTTTCTCTATAGGTTAGGAAATTTTAAAATTTTAAATGGAATACTCTATTTTTTATTAATGTAGTCAATTGCTTGTATCAACTTTATTATGACCTGATAACCTGACCTTCTAAATTCATAAATTGCATTGGTGCGAGGTTTTCAAGATTTTTAAAAAAAAGTTAAGGAGGGGATTCCCCTATTATTTATTAGGAAATTTTATTATGATACATCGCAAATGCAATTCCTGAATTTAAAATGTCCAGTTACTCCCCTGTACTGATTTTGACGAATTTCGGTTGGATCGTTTTTGAGATAATTGACCATACCTAATCGTTTCTGTATTTAAGCTTGATGCCCTAACTTTGAAATTGACAGGAGTAAAAAACGATAATATTAGGTCATAATAAAGTTAATACAAGAAATTGATTACAATAATAAAAAATATAGTATTCTATTTAAAATTTTAAAATTTCCCAACCTAGAGAAAAAGGTATAAACTTGCAACCTTGGAAATAAAATTTTCAATTCTTCATGTTTAGTTACCCCTTCCCACAAAATCTGGTTCATTTATATTTAATGGTTGCTGAGATATTTTACCGTTCCAGTTTTTTCTACTAACCCTGTACATACTGGAGTGTGTTAATAAATAAAATGTAAAGTACTTGTACTCTGTAATGGAATCAAAATGACATTTGAAATGTATTACATTGTAAAAGTAATTTTTGAACGCTATTCAGGAAATGAAATGTATATATCCCTTGTAACCTGGCATGTAACGGAAAATAATTAAAGATGTTTATTTATTTATTTATTTATAAACTAATATAAATTACAATTTTAATATACTATAAATAAATTTATAAACAAATCAATACCTCTTAATGCAATACATTTTAAAAAAACCTGTATGTTTCTGTTTGTAAATAGATATTCTTATTTTAAATTTGAAAAAGTTTGTAGGTATTTTGTGGTTTGGAGAAAAATTAGTAGCTTAATAAAAAGAGCCTAAAAATGAACAAAGTTATTCTGACAACCATAGTAGCATCAGCAAAATATTTTTGTTTCTTTTTAAAAACTTTTAAATCAAAAATTATAAAAATTTCGTTTGTTTCCTATTCTTTTAAGAGACAAATATGAAATGCGCCAAATCGGTAAATTGTTACCGCGCTTGTGAGCACGGTAAAAAATGTAATACAGCGTTACATTTCCAGACTTTTTTGAACGCTGTAAGACAGAAAAAATTAACTTAAGCCTTTGGATTTTACTTAAAAATGGCCATAAATTTCAGTTTTTACTTATTGTAACTTATAAGACCACTAAAATAGGAGAGAGGTCAAAAGTGGAAAAAGTGAATTTCGCTCCGTATGTCAAAAACAAGGAGAGCCATGAAAAATATTTTAGGGTCGTTTTCTGCTTTATCAAAAGGTAGCAGTCTCTATCTCTAATAATACCCAAAATACCCTGCAATTGCAACGAAACCCAGAAACCCTGCACAGGGTGTTTTTTTTTGGTTAATATTATAGGGTACAGGCTAAACGGTAAGAGATACAAAAAACTAAAATACGTGTCTCGTCCTCTTTTTAGTGTTTAGTTTAATAGAGTAATTAGATCCATGCTCACTTGATTGGTTTAGAAGATACAGGATGATTCTCTAAATTTGTCGATTTTTACTAAGTATGCCTTATTACTCGGACATTTATAAAAATAAAAAGAAACTTCAAATGCAAACGTTTTATAACTTTTACGTAGAATCCAGCGGCCTACCTAAAATAGATATAAATGTTTTAATTTTTGAGATATAACCTAAACTTGCACTTTGTTTTAAAAGGGACACCCTATATCTGAGTATCTCCAAAAATTGCATTTTTGCTAGCCATTACAACAATATATTACACCTAATATTTTTCATTGTTCTAAACAGCAAATCTAACAAGAAAATTTAAAAAACATAGTTGGTCATCGATTGATTTAATATTCATTTTTTTTTAAGGATATGTATACAAAAACGCAATTTTACTAGAAATCTAATTTTTTTACCAAAACAATAACAACCACAAATATGGATTCATTTATAATGGCAAGAAAACATTTATCTTAAGTACTTAATAGTTTTTGCGCTGGTGTTTAATCAAATAATGTGCTCAAATGCTTTCCATTCTGTTCTATGCATTTTTGACTCAGATTGTAATTAAACTAATGGCGATATAGATGTGGTACACTTTTATAAAATAAAAATAATTTGCCTTGGGTTGTTTTTTTAAATTTGATAATAAGAATACCAAATATTTACGTCTATATCGCCACTAGTTCGATTACAAGCTGGCGCCAAAATTGCATCGAACAAAATAGAAAGCGTTTGAGCACATTTTATAAGTAAACACCAGCACAAAAAAATTATTAAGTACCTGAGATAATTCTTTAGTTGCTATAATAAATGAATCTATTTTTGTGCTTGTTATTTTTCTGGTTAATAAATGTTTTAGTTTTCTTGTTAAATTGGGATTTTATATACCTACATATACTTTAAAAATTAAATACATATTAATTCAATCCATGGCCAACTGTGTTTTTAAATTTTCGTGTTAGATTTGCTGTTTATAACATTGCAAAATATAAGGTGTTATAAATTGTTGCAATCGCAAGAAAAATGCAATTTTGAGATACTTAGATACTTAGATACTTAGATATTTAAAAAATGGAAGTTTGGGTTATATCTCAAAAATTAAAACGTTCATATTTATTTTAGGTACGCCACTGGATTCTACGTAAACAGTTATAAAACGTTTGCATTTGAAGTTTCTTTTATCCTTATAAATGCCCGAGTAATAAGACATAATAAAAATCGACGAATTTAGAGAATCACCCTGTATCTTCGAAACCAATCAAGTGAACGTGGATCTAATTGCTCCATTAAACTAAACACCAAAAAAGAGGACGATACACGTATTTTAGTTTTTCGTATCTCTTACCGTTTACCCTGTACGCTATAATATCAACAAAAACCCTGTACGGATACTTTTCATAAACATGCAATTTTACATAAATAATACGATTGTCAAAAGAAAATTTAAATATCCCTATGCAGTTTGTTGACTGCGAAGTCAAAACCACTTAGAAATGGAGATCGGTCGAACGATAGCATATTTATATTGTCCATTTGTTAGTCAAATGCTTTGCGTTTACAGACACTATATTCAATACTAGGCACATATCTTCTGAAAATGTTGCTAGTGTTGGGACACGTACAAAAACTATCTTGAAAGGAGATCTGGATTTCTTTACCTAGAATGCATCATTTAAATTGACTTGCTTTTGAAATTACCATTGTTAACATTCATAATAAAGAGTCCCTAATTACCATGTGGACAAAAAGGAATCGAGTAAATAAAGGGAGTTCATGGCCGTATGCAAATTTCCTTTACTGATTTGAATCAAGTTTTAACGTTTTGGTTAAAATAGAAGTTTTAATTTCCATGTTGTTTTAAACATCAGAAGATAAAAAAATACCTAAGTGTTTATATTATTTAGTTAAGACCAATTGTCAAAGTCTTAACCTAAATGCTTAAGTATAGGTCGATTACCCTGTTGAATCAATTTGGACTGTTAAAATTAAAATAAAAAAACGTATACAGGGTTGCCGGAAAATACGTATACAGGGTGAGTTTTTTCAATTTTAAGTACAGGGATCTCGGAAACCGCTGCATTTACAGAGATGGTTAAATGTTGAAAGAATTTGTAGTTTTTAGAGCTTAGTCTTAATCAATTTTTGTTTCGTCCAAAAAAACATAATTTACTAGATATTTTTAAAAACCGTTTTTTTCCACAAATTTCCTTTTCTCTAGCTCACTTAATATCGGAAATAGATTTAAAAAAACTTGAGGATAATAATCTTCTAAATAGAAAAGTTAAATCCGATATTTAAAGTAGTACTCCGTTTTTGAGCTACGATATAAACTTGCATTTTTTAAAATGGAAACCATAGTTGGCTATGACATTTTTAAAAATGCCTTTCAATAAGCCTTTTAATGATGTAGACCAAGATATACTTTAAATAATAAAATAACGTAGTTAGTGTAGTACCTGCACTGTTTTAATTTTCTTTAAAACATCGCAATTTTTTGGGTTACCCACTAGCTATTGTCTAAGTAAACTCTCTTGTGCTTTCTACACAAAAAGTGGCCTTTGTGAGCATAGCTCTAAGCAACCGTTTTCTAGATATTTGCATTTAAGTTGTTTGGTGTAACCAGGATATATTTAAAAAATACATAAAATTGATGAAAAGATGTGGCAGTTGTAGTTATAGGTAATAATGTGTTTTAATTAAAGGTAATTTTCAGTTGCAAAACAAAACACAGCCTTAATTTTTTTTCTAAAAAACACCAAACTTATGCGTATCCAGCCACTAAAAAAATCCAGTTAAATAATTTAGCTATATGGGAAAATAAATTTAGTAATCTAACCCCGATTTTGATGGATCGGCCTATAAATAATCCGATATATCTCTCATCTCTTCCTGCTAAAATTTCATAAATTGTCGCCGGTCAAGTAGGTTATAGATGGTTCGAGTTGGGAATTTTCTGTTTGCGAAACTTGACACTCTTTTCTGGGACAGGAATAGAAAGATAAAAATACAATATTACCGAAAAACTTATATATTTAGGAAAATCCAGGCTCCATTATTACTTTCTTATTGTTAAAATTATAAACAACCAAAAAAAATCTGTTTAGAATGCACGGACGAATTTATAGCTTTTAATGGAGGAAAGGAGATTTTCCATAAAGATGTTGGCAACAAGTAATTTTTTTAAGAGAAAAAAAGTCCTTACTTTAAAAAACCATACAAGTAACTAATTTTTGTTACTAAAACGTCTTCCTTTCTTTCTTTACGAATGCTAAGGAGGGGAGGGGTCCACATAACAATATGCATCTATATGCATCTATAATAATAATAAATAAAGCTTTTCCAACACGAATATACCAATATACCTTTTACTCATGCTGAGGAAGGGGAGGGGGTTAAAGCCCTAACCCCCCTAATATTTATACGCCCATGTTAGTGCTTATTCTCGGTACTGTTTTCTCTTTCTATTGAGAGCGATATTCAAATATATACATTCAGCTAAGTGAAAAGGTATATAAGCTAGTAAAGCAACAACAAAAAGACCATTGCACAGTGGGTTCAGAGGTAGAGACAAAAATTATTGCTCTAGAATAGTTCTGTTAATAATTAAGTAAGGTACAATGCTCTCCTAATACAGAATGCAATACTGTAATATTATTATATAGGGTGTAATTTAATTGATGGCTAAAAATACGGAGTATGATTTCTTAGCTTATTTTAGGAAGAAAAGTTCATATAAACATATTTCCCAATTTTCAACAAAAAAATGGTACGCCAAAAAAAAAACGTTGTTACCTTTAAACTAACCAGAAACTATAAAAACGTGTAAAAAGATACTGCTACACAAAAAAGGTCGTAACTTTCCATATACACTTCCCTCTGGGGGAGAAGGGGTAAAACGCTAAAAAAGCTCTATTTACACTCCACTTCCACCAAAAAAGCCTATTTACACCCCTTCTGGGGGGGCAAATGCCCCTATTCCCCTCCGTACGGCTTTAATTATTTACTTATTCCCTATTTATTGGTATTCTACACGGGTTAGACCGTCTCTTTCCACGCATTGCCTGTAAACCATTTGACTTAGCTGATACGGTATATTTTTGAACATAGCATACCGGGTGGCAATAAATCACTATACAGCTTAATATATACTTGCATATAAACAAATCGCTTTTAAATATGGAAATGATATATTTTGTCATCAAATGACAATATAAAATCTGCTTATAACTTTCGGTTTAACCGTGTCGTAAATGTTGATACATCATATGCGCGCAGCTGCCATTTTAAAATTTTCATCTGTCAATTTCATTCTACGCACAAGTATCAATTTCATTTCCTATAATGTTAGTTTTTTAATCTGATCCGTTTTAAAAATTAAAGGGGAGACACTAAAGAAATGTACTGTATAAGGAATAACAGAGAGGCAGTCTCGCTCAAACAACTTTGTAACTTACATTGTTTATTGTTTCAACTTTTAGGAAGATGCAAAAACCACAAAGTATAATATTTTATGTATGGCCTACCATACCCACTAAATCTCAATACCTATTTATACTTATAAAAAAATATATTAGACTAGACTGCTTTATTTTATGATTAAAATAATTTTATACTATTTGCAAGTTACAACCACAGCTCTCATAAAAAATATAGAATAACCACTGGTTCCTAAAAATGGTAGTTTATGCTTTGTCAATTGTTTAGTGACTTTTATTTCGCGACATTGGGAACAGTCACTTCTTCTGGTAGTAACATCGTTCGAATGCTGCAACCGGCCAATGATGACCGAATAAATGACAATATTACCAACAGTAGTAAAAGCCAGAGTAAAAAAAAGTTACTAGTAAATTGTCCACCCACGATCCGCCGTTTTATTTTACAGACTTGGATACGGAGTAAGTATTCTAGTGCTTTTATGAGGGGTGAGGTTACAACGTTGTTCATGTCGAATTATCCAAATCTACTTATACAGCTAATAAAAAATACTGTTTAAACCTAGCTTTTCATTGAATGTAAAGTTCTTTGAATATTCTTAAATAATAAATACCATTTAAAGGACAGATTTTTTTCAGAAACTATAAAAAAAACTTTATGTAGAAATGGGTTTGCAATTTTTTTTAAGATACATGGTGTTAAACTTCTTAAAAGCACCTATTTTAGTAAAAGTTGTTAGACTGGATTTAAACCTAATTTAAATAAGTATTTATTGTTATTGTTACATAATTACAAATAAAAAATTATAAAACGTAATTAAAAAAATCCGCAATGCTTTTTTATAGCCTAAAAATATACAATTAAGTATTTTTTTTCTCCTAAACTAAAGAAGATACGAAAAAAATAAGATACATAATAACTGTATTTTTATTTGCTTAATCTAAATAAAAGTAAATTATACACACATTTACACAGTCAGTGACGTACCTTTTGTTTGTTAGAAATATTTCTCCAGTTGCCGCTCGGGGCGCCACTGAACTTATTAAATGTAATTAAGTAAGTAAAATAAATTACCACTAAATAAAATTGACAAATTAAAACTAAATTAGATAAAGGATATTTAGGATATTAGCATGTTTCACAGGTTTGACAACTTGCAGGAGGATCCCGACACTCGATTCGATTGAATCGAGCGGGTCGATGTGCATCTCCATGGCTTTAGCCACAAAGTTCAGTAGGCTTTACCTTCGGCAACTTTACTTTTCCTGTCTGTTGCCAAAACTCAACTCGATTGAGTGTCGTGGCTGAGTTTGTGGAGATGACCTCGATTTGATCAAATCGAGTGTTGTGATCCCTCTGCTATATTTTGAGAAAGAGAAATTTGCTGACTGATTGATTATATGACCATTTTTTCATATTTTTCATAGTAGGATATGTCCCTAAATTTTCTTCACTACATTCTGTAACACCCTTTATATTTAGTGTGCAGAAAAGTAGCTTTTCTGTACGTTTGTGACAAATAGGTAGCGTTTTGCTTTGCCACTTTTGAGTGTCTAAGGATAAGGTTGTAAATTAAAAATCGAAATGATGCCTACTGTTATTCCGTTTTTCCTATATTTTTAAAAAGGCATGCATATGTGAAGGCATACATAAGATTTCTATACTTAACATTCAAACTTAATATCGTTATACCAATGCGTAAGCTGTCTAGAAAAAGTATTGAAATTTACATCGGGTCACGTATCGCATTTCCTGTACCGAGTGCCGATTCCGTCTCCATTTTTAGCACAAACAAAACAGTTTAAGTAGCAATCGAGGTGAATTTTAAATTACCTGCTTGCCTAGTGTCCTGTTTATTGCATAGAAGAAACAAATAAACATTGACATTTACAAAATTCAACATAATTTTTTAACCGACTTTAAAAAAGGAGAAGGTTCTATGTTCAAATGTATATATTTTTTTAAAGTAGGTAGGGGAAAGTGAGAAGGCTTCATACAGTTTTTATATTTTGCTTTGTGGAATGTCATGTTTTAGGTATATCTCTTTTAATTTATGACACACTAATAGCTTAACTATTTTATATTGTAGTAGAACCTTAATATTATTGAAAATCTACAGGCTCAAGTTTCCATAAGACTTTAAAAAAAAGCAAAATATATTAATGTACCCCATTAGTGGGGTACATTCATACAACCGAAGGGGCACATTTAACATCACTATTCATTCATCATAATTATTGTTTATTATTATTTTATACCATACTTTATAAAAAAACACAAATACATTTTTTTAACATACAAAACTAATAGTAAAACTCAAAATGAAAAAACAGGTTTTATCCAAATCTGTTAATGCCTATTTTAACATCGCAATAGTTTTGTGATATGAACGTAAGTAACGACTATTCGTTACACAACACACACGACACTGTTCACTATTGAACAGTGTCATTAAACGGTCTTTACGTTACATGTATAGTTATCTACCAAAAACTCTTTATAACATTTTTTGTTTTAGTCAGTTATATTTATTGAAAGTAACAATCTCAAAATGTAAAAAAATCTTGCTTATACGTTATTAATTATATCAAATAAAAAACTCTAGTTAACACAAACATACCTTAACTTACAAAACCTAAAATTAATATGCCTATGTTATTAACAGACTATTACCTAAGATCTATGGTAATATCATCACTATGTCTGATAAATTAACTGATCCTTGACATCCAAAGACACGAAGTTCATAAAGCACCCTGTTTTTTTTCCATAAAAATAGAACTTAAACTACTTTATATAATATTTACAACTATAATCGTCGGTATAACAAAAAATAGTAGTTAAAAAATATTCATAAAGGGCCAGGGGTACAATTAAACAGTATGAATGTGCCCCATATACTTGTGTATGAATCTGCCCCATCACATGCTAATTAATAAAAAAGTTGAAATAGAAAAACCGTATTTATCTATATTAATTTACACATTAAATTAGTGCCTTTGTATTATTATAGTTAGGATTAAATAGCAATACTTAATTCAAAAAATAGTAACTGGCCATAAAATATGTTCAAAGTTACATTATTAAATTACTTAAGCAAGGCAAAAACACGTTCCGTGTTGTGCACTCGATCTTACCGCACCGAAAACTCTAAAACTTCACTAGTCTGTAAACACACATAAAAACTGTGCACACCCACTTACGTTACTATTTTACTCCGTGTCTAACTTCAGATAAACTCAATGTATGTAGGTGCCCCTTGTATGAATCCACCCCACTTTCCCCTATGTATGTTTACCGATTACTCCGTCAATTATCGTAGACAAATTAAACTGTTTACGCAAGATTGCACTTCTGAGGTGGTACCAACTTAATCAAGTAAGGATCTATTGGTAAAATCCTGAATTTGTTGATTCATAAGACGTTTCACTTTTAATGGAAGAAGTACCACTTATTTCTTAACGAAAAATGCACCCCATCATAGGCCGTACTTAACTGTGCCTGATAATATGTAGGGGAAGGGGGTAAAAACAAGTGATTTTAAATTTAAATTTATGCTTAAATTCCAAGTCATAGCCCCCCTTGTGGCCCCTATACCATTTTTTTGTTACAATAAGTTATAATTACTAGTGCATCATACATGTTTAAATTAGTGGAAACATTTTTTATTTCTAACCATCAGTATCTCAAAAACTGCTGATCAAACAAGAAAATTATCGAGAGCTTTGTAATCTTAAATAAATTCCCTATAAAAATTGGATACTTTTTTGGAAATAAAACTTTAAAATCATTTAAAAACCAAGAAAAAATGGCCTTTTGGTGGTTTTGGGGATAATCCGGCACTAAAATCAAAATAACGAGAAAACCAGTAATATATGTTAAGTATGCCTTTACAGTTTCGATTCATCCATCGAAGCCGTTTTTTTGTTTTATTTAATTGATATTTTTAAAAGAATTTAAAGATCACGATTTTGACTTTAAATACATCAATTAAATAAGGTAATTTTAAATTATACACAAATGTGAAAACTCGTCTTCAGTTATGACTAGAAATGATTAGAATGAATAAATTTACTATTTATAAATATTGTAACGTTGTTGGTTTGGTAAATTATTGAAAGGATTTTTAGAAATAAACCATTTCAACAGCGGGTATACTGGCGAAAATCTATTTTTTTAAATCATTTGCCAAAAAAAGTATGTTTTATTTTAAGTTAACTAAATAAGGTTTAATTAGATAATGCTAGTTTGGTGAATAACATGGTACATTTAAACTTTGTTAAAAAATATTATTTGTAAGAAATGGTGTATTTGCTTTGTTTTTTAAATACATGCTTCAAACTTTGTATTCAGAGCTAAAATTAAATTCTAAGCACTTTTTACTTATGGACTTTTTTGATAATTTGTGACCTAACCCCACTTTTCATGATTTCAACTTGGTTTTTTAAAATTTCCCGCCATACCACTATTTACAGGACATATGTCATAAAGGATTTTTAGGATATCGAACATGCAGAGGCGATCGTTGGAAAAAATTAGAAATTACCCTTAATAATTTTCTTTCGTATGTTGCAAACATTTTGCCAGTCACAGGGTCAGAGCACATTAACCATATTCTGCTCTGACAGGGTGTCCCACTGGAAACTGCCGCGATCGTTTCTCGAAAGTACGCTTTGGAAAATTTTAAATATTTAGTAACATTATAAACTCAGTGAAGGATATACAACTAAAATATTTTGACAGCATCTACCACTTCCGGTTATACCGGAAGTCAATGTCAACTTTCTTATTTTAAATGGTATACCTATATATTATTTATTTTATTTTTAGATACTGCGTAAAATTCTAAACATAATTTATGCATAATGTTCTATACCAAAATCCAACCGTTTTTGACCTATTTTAAATTTTAGTTCAAAAATGACGTTTGCAAGCCATTACATAACCATCAATTTCTTCTAAACAAAAGCCTTTAATATGAGTTAGGGTTGGGTTTCTCGTAGGAAAGAAATACTTAAGTAGACTATATTATATATTAATATTTTCACAATTAATAAATACAGAGTTGTCAAAAATAATCGTTAAAAATTATTAAGACAAAAACCTTAAGTAAGTCATTTTTTTAATGGAAACCCTATCTTTTTTTTTACCTTATCCTAATAAACATCAAAAATAAGGATAAGTTTTTATAAAGAAGTCCATTTCAAAATTTATAGTTTTTAAAATATTAAGAATTTAATATGTATCTATTCTAACAACGCCTTTAAGTACAGCTTAGTTTGGCATCTAGTAGTTGGCCTTGACAACAAAATGCTACGTCACAGCCAACTACTCCGTACCTACCCGTACTTAAAAGCATTGTTAGAATATATAAATATTAAATCGTTAATATTTTGAAAACTATAGGTTTTTGCAATAGACATTCTTATACAAACTTACTCCTGTTTTTAATGTTTAATAGGATAAGGTCATAAAAGGTATGGGTTTCCATTTGCAAAACTTGACTTGTAAGGTTTTTGTCGTTACAATTTTAACGATTATTTTTGACCACTCTATATTTACTAATAGTGAAAATATCAATACAGTCTACTAAATAAGTTCTTTCTTTATAAGGAACCCAAACCCAACTCATATTAAAGGCTATTGTTTAGAAGAAATTGATGGTAATGTAATGTCTTGCAAAGTTCATTTTTGACATAAAATTTAAAATAGGTCAAAACGGTTGCACTATACATAAATTATTTTTAGAATTTTACGCCGAATCTAAAAAATAAATAATATATAGGGTGTTCTATTTTAAATAAGGAAATTGACATTGACATCCGTTTTAACTGGAAGTGGTAAAGCTATCAAAATATTTTAGTTGTATGGTCCTACTGACTTTATAATATTACCAAATTTTCAAAACTTTCCAAAGCGCACTTTTCGAGAGATCGATCGCGGCAGTTCCCGGTGGGACACCCTGTATATGTTTTTATTTTTGCTGACCCAACCGCAGACGCTCTTATCTTTATATTGATACTAAAATACCACTTAGTCAAATCAAGACCCATATTGCTGATTAAGAAGAAGACTGACACAACGCAAAAAAATGTTATTATAAGTAAAAGCCAAATAATTTGCCCAGACATAAGAGTAACATTCAGAATCATCTGGCGAAAAATGTCAGCTGTTAGTGTGACGATATTGCACATAAAAATATTTGCAGTTTAAAATAACATGCTAAGAAATACAAGTTTATGCACTTTTTGGAGTTGTGAGGGTCTTCTTAATCTGCTTTTTACTCATGGAGTTTTTTTGATATTTTGTGACCTAACCTTACTTTTCGTGATTTCAACTTGGTTTTTTCAAATTTTCCGCCATATCGCTGTTTACATGACATGTGTAATAATGATTTTAAGGTTATCGGACATGCAGAGGCGGTCTTTATAAAAAAATAGGAATTACCTTAATAATTTGTTTTTTAATATGTTGCGTACCTTTTGCCGGTCACTGTATATAGCATAGTATATATCCTAGCCAGGGGCGGTCATATCAACTTTCTGAGCGGGGGGCATGGGCCGAGAAGTGTGTGAGGTGGCAAAAAATAATCATTTTTAACGGAGCGGAGGTTCAAATTTACTGAAGAGCAAAAAAAGGTCCTCTAACCTCTTTTTACTTTCATTCTTTTCATAAAATTACACAAACCTCCTTCCCACGTATTTGAAAAGGTCCTCACTCTTCAATTCCATCATCAGCCTCACCCCTCGGACCAACCTTGGGGGGACCCTCAATAAATGCCCTAAATGCCCAAATGCCCATATTTGCCATTACACATAAATGAAACACAATAAAATAGAAAGGATGTCGCATTCAAGGGAGGGGCAATGGCCCCCATGCCCCCCTATGACCGCCCCTGATCCTAGGCTCTATTTCCTTTAATACATGGTGTGATAAACTTACTGAATATGGCTGTCCAAATTTCTGAGATGGTGTGAACCGAATGGACGACAGTATGGAAAGATTTTTATCGTACGTTCCATCTGAACCATGGACGGGGGTGCTCGTCATGAAAGGATTTGGAGGCTGATAACCAGCATTCTAGAGAAAATTAAAATTAAATTTATTTTAAAAGAATTTTAATATTTAAAATAACACAATGCTTTAATGTATCAATAGTTACTACAATAGGTCAGAAATCAATATAAGAATGTTTTGTATTTTATTTTAGAACGTAATAAAGATTATCACTGAAACGTTTTTTTTTAACTGACCACAGATTATGCAACTAGTTCTACGAGAGTTTATACAAATCAAGCATTGGTGATGCCAGCTTTTTGGTATAGGAGTGGCCAAGGGGGCCCATAAAGTTTTCAGAGGATTGCCAAGATGTATACAGGCTGTTACACATTCGAGGTCCACCATAAGGATCTCAGAAACGGTTAAAAATACAGGGTTTGGGAAAACTGGGGCAAAGTTGCTCATTTTTGTGCCTAATAATACTCTATTTTAAAAACTTTAAACATTTGAAGTCGTTACAAATTATTAAAAAGATATTTTAAAACAAATGTCACATTACTATTGCTACTTTTTGCGTTCTATAAAATGATGTTATTAAATTTCGTCTTTGAGCCGCCATTATCAACTTTGTTTTTTTTTAATGGGAGGAATATTTAACTTTCTTCTTAATAAACTCGTATTTTAATTTCTTATCCAACGGTATGAAACACCTTACAATTATGCGATGTTTTCCAAAAACCATCATTTACCATCTTGCTATTAAAAATTACGATTAAATCCCAGAAAATCGGGGAAATTTTCATTTACCGGTAAGTATAGCATCAATTTTTTATGACAGACTACAATAAGGTTAATAGGGGCGTTTGATTAAATTAAATGCTTTATCTTAATACGTATAAATAAATGTATGTAAATAAGAATAATATTTGTTGCATGTCAATTGATTTATGAATAATAATAAATAAATTAAATAATGTAATAAAATTAAAATCCTACTTACCTTAAAATGGAAATTTTTACGAACGTTTCGAATAAAATCGTAATTTTTAATAGAAAAATATTCATCTACTATTTATTGTGTGATATTTTGTTAAATTTAGAATTAAAACACGGGTTTATTAAGTAGAAAACCAAAATATTTCTTTCATTTAAAGAAAACAAAGTTGATGAAGCGGCTCAAAGGCCAAAACGTAGGATATTTAATTTAATAACATTATTTTATAGAGCGAAAAAAGTAGCAATAATAATGACATTATTTTAAAATATCTTTTTAAATAAACCAAAAAAAAAAATAGAAACCGTTTTGCAAAATTTCGTTTTTTTCGGAGAATTCCGGAACGGCTGGGAATTTAAATTTTTTTAAAATAGAAAATTATTAAGCATAAAAATGCGCAACTTTGCCCCAATTTAACCAACCCTGTATCTTTTACCAGGGCCAAACTAACTCCCGCTAAAACAGTTTGAGACCATGCACCAAAATTCTATGAAAAATAAATTAAACCAACTACCATTGTCTCTAATTATTAATCATTAGGTTTGTAATAGTAGAAAAAAACGTTTCTAGCTTACCTTTAACATTTCTCTCAATAACTGATTTTCTCTTTGTAATTTTTTATTTGAGTTATAATAATAAATGCACTGCTTTTTCGCATACTCATATTTTCGACCAAGAGATTGCAAAAATAAACTTTTATGCATTGTTTGAAAATTAAACACCTAAAAAAGAGTTTGATCCATTACAAATTTATTTCTTGACAAAAAGGTGAAGTTAACATAATATTTCTTAAGTATAAGCAAACATATGAATACTGGAAATAAAAAGGGTTTAAGTGCCAAAAAATCAAAACGTATTTTATTCCAGAAATCAGTGGAGTAGCTGCAGGGGGGCGAACTCGCACCCCCTTAATTTGGTGCCTCTTTACTAATTAAATAATAATACTAATAATACTTCAATCAATCAATCAAAATATGCTTTATTGTTAAAGAAAAAAATCTTGTTAACAAAACTTTAAAAAAGGCTTTATTTGATTTTTCGTATATTTTTCACAAAAGAAAGCAATGGCTATTGACAGTATACCACCACAATTACAAAGTCTGTAACGAACAAATTAAAATTAAGTTTTTTTTAAAATTAAACCACTAATACCTAATCTTAAAAATGCTGCGGGTTCTAGAAATCACAAGGGGGATTTCGGGATTTACTACAGCGCGGCAGATTAATATACCGGAGGATACCTCGTACCCGGTTAAGTATCTCCACCAAATATGAGCCCTGTATACAGAGCCGATAAAAAACAAAAATACATCCATCAGCAATTGTCGAGCGCATCAGACTGAGATAGGTTAAGTTAATTATATGTTAAACAGTGTATATTTTACTAATCTGACAATTTGAGAGTGACGTAAATAAAACACAGGGCTACAAAAAAACGTCAGTTGAAAATTTTCGAGCGTGGCTCTACCCACTTTCCCCACTGATAAAAAGGTATACATTATATAACATTTTTTCTTTTTATTATTTAAGCTTTGCAATCCAATAGGTCTTTATGACGCTCGAGTAAATACTCATTTAGCATCGTGGGCTCCCCTTCTAATACTGATAACGCAAATATATTAATAAAATATCGAAAATAAAATTCTATAATGGGGATAGTGTTTACTTTCGAATTTAGTATTGTTTGGGTATTATTAGATGGTATCTTAAACGATAGCAATACAAAGTTTTGTATTTTTATTTTACAAACATAATAGGAACGATTTCAATAAATTAAACAGTTTATATTTTATTGCCGTAACATAATAGCTCTGCCAAAATAAGAAAGGAGTTGCTTACAGAAACACACGAAAAGCAAAGCAGTTATTGTGTGCAGGGATGTTGAAACTTTATACAATGTTCCTTAGGATAGATTTTATAGATTAGATTAGATTAGATTAGATTAGGAGGTGGATTGCATATCCTCTAACACTGCAACCTGCTCAGGTTTATTGTGTGTCCTCCGTCCATAGGTTAGAGCACGCTATCCAAGCCGGTCTGTTTAATCAGACTCCACAAGCTTGAAACTGGCCCCTTGGTATATCTTGCCGCTTTAGGTTTTTCTTCACCCAGCCTTGCAAACCGCAGACGACAAAGGGCTTCGCAGTAGCACCATACGTGTTCTGCGGTTTCTTCCTCCTCCTGGCAGAACCTACATAGGTTTTCTTCTGCCAGGCCCATAGTTTCCATGTGTTTATTCAGTCTGCAATGACCTGTCAGTTGACCCACTATTATTCTTACTGCCTTCCGGTTATAATTCAGAAGGTCTTTTGTAAATTCTGGCGAGTAAGCCTTGATGAACACTTTCGCCTGACGCTGTCCTGGTGTTCTCCTCCACCAGTCTTGTGATTCCCTCATAATCCATGATCTAATGGATGACCTTACCTGGCATGATGGAATACCACAGTAGGGCTCAGGACCTACCATTGTCCTACCAGCCCCTCCTTTGCCAATTTATCGGCTTCTTCATTGCCTTCGTGGCCTTCGTGTCCTGGTACCCAGGCAATGGTTAGCTTGTTGGACGCACCCACCTCTTCCAGGGCAATTACGCAGTCCCGCACCAGCTTGGAGCTGATTTTGCATGAACTGAGTGCCCTGATGGCTACCTGGCTGTCCGAATAGATTACTATGGTTTTATCCTCATAGCTCCTTCTGATGATTTCCTAGCACATTGTTCTATGGCTACAATTTCGGCCTGGAACACAGTAGGGTATTGAGAGACCCAAGTTTATTTTCGTCCTTGGTTTGTCCCCATATATGCCTGCTCCTTGGTCTGTTTTGGAGCCGTTTGTATACCAGATTAGGTCGGCTTTAATGGGAGGCCCTGCCACCCAGTCCTTTCTGTCTGGTATTAAAGTTTGAAAACCTTTGTTTAGCCAGTAGCTTGGTACCATTTTGTCTGAAGGCATCTCACACACTGAGTTGACTTCTTTGGTCCTCCTGAATCTCCTTGAAGTATAAAGGGACAAATAGTTATAACTAAAAATATAAAAAATTACCCATATTAACTCACTTTTATTTTTAAAGATAAAACAAAATTGTATAGGTAAATGTTGTAAAGAATTAAATTTTATGTAAAAACTTAAAATTAAAGCATGTTTTTTCAAATTTTCGACATTACGCATTTAAATCCTTAATATGACAAAGCGAATTAAAAAAAAACAACTTCAAAGGAAAGAAATGAAATATCAAAGTATTGTTTCTCTTAGTTTTGGACCATGCTATCCGTTTTTCAAAATGTCGTTCCAAAATTTCAGAACTTTTGGTCCATTTGCCTTTTCGAAACACCTATCCTGGAACACATGGTATAATATGTTGATGCATACAGGGTGTCTCACCGGGAACTTCTACGATCGATTTCTTGAAAGGTATATGTATATCGTGCAACTTTCTTATTTTAAATGGAATACCCTATATATTATTTAATTTTTCGATTTTGCGTAAAATTCTAAACATAATTTCCAACCGTCATTGACTTATTTTAAATTTTATGTCAAAAGTAACGTTTGCAAACCATTATATAACCATCAACTTTTTTAAACAAAAGCCTTTAATATGAGTTGGGGTTGGGTTCCTTAAGGAAAAAAATAAAAACATATACATCAGGGTTTCTCATCGGAAACTGTCTCGAAATTTTAAAAATTTGGTAACATAAAGTCAATAGGGGACATATAACTAAAATATTTTGACAGCCCCACCACTTCCGGTTATACAGGAAGTTATTGTCAACTTCTTTATTTTAAATGAAACACCCTATATATATTATTTATTTTTTAGATTCTGCGTAAAATTCCGAAACATATTTTATGTATAATATTCTATACCTAAGTCCAACCGTATTGCCTTATTTTAAATTATATGTCAAAAATGACGTTTGCAAGCCATTACATAACCATTAATTTCTTCTAAACAAAAGCTTTTAATATAAGTTGGGGTTGGGTTTCTCGCAGAGAAATAACTACTTTAATAGACCGTTTTAATATTTTCACAATTATTAAATAAAGAGTGGTCAAAAATAATCGTTAAAAATTATAACGTCAGAAACCTTAAAACTCATTTTTTTAATGGAAACCCCTATCTTTTATTAGCTTATTCTATTAATCATTAAAAATAAAGATAAGTTTGTATAAGAATGTCTTTTCGAAAAATTTATAGTTTTTTTATCTTTGGACAAACCAGGAAGGCTAAAAGCCTAAATACTATCATACCGTGGGTGTCTTAAACGAGGTAAGTGGGAGTTTGTTGGCACGGGACTTTTTTGAAATATTACCAATTTAATATTTATTTATTTTGACAATGCTTTTAAGTACGGCTTAGTTTGGCTTCTAGTTGGCCTTGACAACGAAATGCGGCGTCATAGCCAACTACATTGTACCTACCCGTACTTAAATGCATTGTTAGAAAAATATTAAATCGTGAATTTTTCGAAAACTATAAATTTTAGAATTGACATCCTTATACAAACTTACATTTAATTTGTTTGGCTTTTGTTTAAAAACTTGATTGTTATGTAATGGTTTGCAAACGTTATTTTTGTCATAAAATTTAAAATAAGTCAAAAACGGTTGGAAATTATGTTTAGAATTTTTTGCAAAATCGAAAAAATAAAAAATAATATATAGGGTATTTCATTTAAAATAAGAAAGTTGCACGAAATACATATACCACTCTCGGTTTAACCGGAAGTGGTAGAGCTTTCAAAATTTTCCAAAGCTTACTTCTCAAAAAATCGATTGCAGCAGTTCCCGATAGGACACCCTGTATATTATTAGCCCAAATAAAACGTAAAGCGGTGTTTTAAAACTAAGCTTCATACCGAAAAATACAGACGCCCCAAAGGACTTCGCCCCTCCCGCCCCTAAACCCTGGCTACGCCACTGCCAGAAATGTATTCTCTATGCCATTCCCTATGGCTTTTAAATTCAGTACTCACATCAAAGGAAACGCGAGGGTGCGAAACGCAAAGAACTTTTTTAAAAGGGTTTAATTTTCTTAAATTTAAGACTAAGACCAAAATAAGATAAGTAATTTTAAAATGTCTCTTATTGCAATTTTTCATTTATTGCAAAAAGTAAAAAACCACTTGTTATTGAAATAATATTATTTTTAACAAAAAGTAACGATCATTATTTTATGAAGAGGTTTTTAGTAAATAAATAACACATAAATATAAATATACTTTTATTTGAATTTCAGTAAACATAACAAATACACGAATATACATGTTTTGTCACTTCAAAAGGTTCATAGACAACTAAAGCAAGAATAATGTGGGACAGATTCATTACCATGTTTATATGCCGGCATTTTTTGTCTAATGTCTTCCTGTTAGTGTACTACACGCCTTAGACGTGTATAAAAATTTTCAATATTTATATTGTCAAATAAATAAATCCTACAGTAAAAACTACATACTAAACTTGTATAAAAACACAATCAAAACAACAAAAAAATCAACAGAATCTCCTATTTATATAGCATCCACTATATTAATATTTTTTCCACTAGCAACATTTATTTAATCAATAATTTAGTATATTTTGGTGAGTGTTCGTGTGTATGTATGTAAATCAGGAATTAAAAAGATAGAATGAGGATTTTTTAAATAACCACTTATGTATTACATTTGCTTAAAGGCACTTTTACAAATACTATTAGATCATTTAATTTAAGATTTATTCTCATAAAAGAAAATTGCACTAATATCATAATTAGTCATTTGTAGTTATGTATATGAAATAATTTAAAACATATTATTATGTATCTCATAAAGAAATAAATACTAACAGACTACGCCAACAACGATGCGACGCCAATGAATTGAAAAACAAACATATGTTTACTTACTTGTGAAATGACACATTGGGGTTTAAAAAGTCTATTTTTTGCATACTTGGCTTTCACGAACCATATTGTCGGTAATATTGTCCAATAATTTACACAAAAACACTATAAGACACATAAAAACTGAGAAAATCACCAAAACAACTATTTCTACAAGGCAACGCTGCAAGTAATGGCGCATGAAAAGTGATAAAAATGCTACGAGACTAGCCGATCCGAGCCGATGGAGGCTATGGCCCGTAGCAACGTTGTCGGGTTGTTTAGTCAATTTTCCGTGATTCAAAATAAAAAGAAAAACCTGGAAATAATTAAATATAATGATAATTTAATATGAACATAATAATAACTATATAATTCTGATATCAAAATCACCTTAAAGTATAGACGATATTCTTATATAGTATTTCCAGTAAAAATTGTATTAACAAATAAATGGCAAAAGTCAAGACTTTTAATATAAAATAGCAAAAGTGACAGTAGCGCTTGCCCGATGACTTAAGCAAAATTATCTTGAAAGCAAATAGTCCAGTCAAATCGGAGAAAATTTTAATGTCTGATCGTAATCAAATGTAAACAAGTTTCGTCTCCTGTAAAGGATAAAAGGTCATTGGAATGGCCTAATGGCCAGGAGTCAAAACCAAAACAAACGGATTTCGAACATAGATCTTAATTTAAATATAATACTTGGCTTAGAGCGTAATTTATTTTCTATGTAAGTGACGATAAATACATTAGTTTGCAGTACTAATTGATAAGTAAAACACTGTTTCTTTTTTTTGTATAAACAGATTTTAATGTTATTATGGTATTTCCAATTAAAAATAAAGAAATATGATTATGAAGATGCTGTATTATTTTAAATCCTAATTCCTCCTCATTTTGTTTTTGGCACTTGGAGCCTATTATTTTATTTCCAGTATTCATATGGGCATAAACAGCATAGTCCAGAGATGGCAAATCAACGCCATTAATGGCATGCTACAAATTATTTCGGGCGCGTCAGTGACCACAAAATTCATTAGACACTACAAAAAATATGTCAAGCACGATAATAAGTATAAGGTTCGCCATCCCTGGCGTAGGGTGTAGAATCTATACTTTGGGCAGTTTATATTTATAAAAATACCTAGTTTGTAACTATGATTACTGACTTTTAAGCCAATAAAATACATTTTTAATTGTGGTAACTAGGGTTACTAACATTTGATCAGCCTCTTATTCTGAAACGGCTGCTTAATGAACTTTTATTATGTATACTATTTTCTATGTAAAATAGGAATGTTGAAAAACAATAACTTTTATCTAAAAAGTAAATTTAGAGTAACTTAAAAAGTTTTTTTTTATTCGTGCAAGATACAGCAGATTCTAATTTTTTACCTACCAAATCCTCCTCTGGCCAAATATTGAATTAGATCGTCATACTGGGTTAGTAAAAAGTGCCGAATTATTAAATATCTTTAAAACCGCCAAAGATACATTTACCAAATTTGGTGTCCAAGATATTTTGGACATATAAAATCGGATTTTTTTATGGACATTCCATGTCCCATTTATTCCTGTTGCAATAAATAAGGCGGATTAAATTTAGTATCTAAATTTGTAAAATCGGGTCTCCATTAGTTGCTTAAATATGACCTTCAACAATTTCAGCAAAAAGTATATTAGAGTCTATACAGAATCAGCCAGTCTGTCAGTCAGAAATGTAAACAGGCAATACGTGGAAAGAAGACGACATGTAAACATTTCGGATTGGATGACTAATAGTGCTTGCTTTGTTATTGCATTACTGGTCGACATACCTATAAAAATTCTAAGCAGGCCTAATTGAAAAGTGATATCAACACTGTTGCCAGATTTTAATAAAAATACTGCCTTGTCATATAATTTTTTAACCTTTGGACAATCCACGAAGGCTAAAAGCCTAAATAACAACGTACCGTGGGTGCCTTAGGCCAGGTAGAGAGAGAGTTTGTTGACACGGGACTTAAATACTTGAAGATTTGGGGGAAATTAAAGATCTCCGCGGGCAGCAGGTTTCACATTTTAGAAACTCTAGGAATAAAAGAACGAACAAAGTGGAAAGTTTGGGCTGGTCCAGTTGGACCGCATAGGGATAAATACGCGCGGCACCACGAGTTTCTCTGTTGGGAACCGTGAGTGGAGGAATTATACTGTCATATCCCGGAAACTCGTAAAGAGTGAAATTGGAATCTTACTAAAGTTAAGACGCCCATTTCATTACAATCAAAGTAAGTAGGACATTCCATTTAAAATAACAAAAATATTACCTGTAGCCCAAAACTGAAAAACAACCAGCTCCGTTACACTGTTCAATTTTTACCTGTCCTATAGGTACTAAATTTTGTAAACGCAGCTTAGCGCTTCTTTACTATTTACTGAAAATGTGGTTTTGTTATTATATCTTATTCACTACAACTTAAAACAAAATTTAAAAAAATTGTGGACAATTTATTGCGATAAAAATAAACAGGGTAAAAATTAAAAAGACGCATAACACAAAATTGGGAATTCTGGCAACGTTGCCGATATCACTGTTAAAGTTTTCATGTCCAACACCTTTTAGATACCGAATTTTGTTAATGCAGCTCAATGGTTTAAAAGGTATTTAGAAGTTGCCGTATTTTTTCAGGGCCGTTCTGTAGGTGGCGCCATGGTGCAAAACATTATTTGCCATCCCTACAAGAAAGTTTAATTGTTTAGGTTTCGATTTTTTGAATAGTAAAAAAATTGATCCTTACCCAAATTTATTTCTAAGCACTCACATTTCCCTATTGCTCTCCCTTCAACCCTTTAAAATATAAAAAAGAAAGAAAGGTCCCCACTTTTCTAAAGTAAAAAACGTTGTCTTTAAAGTACCGCCCAACCTTCATTCCAAACTTTTCGACCTTTATTTTACATTTTCCAACCCTCCAGCGTTGCGCCCTGGTGCCGTGCACCACCCGCTAGGCACGACCCTGCACTTTTTACTTACCCAGTATATTTGGCTTAAGGAATTTGTCTCGAATTTGTGGTAGTATTTTTTCGCTTTCCCTGCGTCCACAAGTGGGGCATTATTACTTGTCACCACTGTATGTGTAGATTGTATTTAATAAAATTACAATCTTGTACTTTTCCATTTATATGTTAAGTGATACCAAAAATCTATTTACAAACCATGAATCGTTGGTGATACACGACGTTTCGATTGGTATTAGTAAGTACTTATAAGATTTTTCGAGTGATAACTGTCGCAGTCGTTGTGTATGACTCAACAAATAAAGGCAATGAAAGTCCAGTATTTATTATTATTTTATTAAAACCATAAGATCGAGCATAAGATATTGTCTACCACCTTCAAAGATAGATAATATTTCTTACATATGGACAGGGTTTTTATTTATATTTTTCGCCCCCTCTTAGCTATAACCAAGAAGAATAAAAAAACCGTCTTGAAAGAATTTATGGTTTCGTCCGTTACTTTGTGATCGTACATTTTAAATTAATAAAATAAAACAAAAAATATACTTTGTTCATAGTCACTTTAATTGAATGTTTAGCCGTTTGAAAATGTAGTTGTACTACGAAACAGCTGTCACGGCTAAACATTCAATTAAAGTGACTATGAACAAAGTATATTTTGTTTTATTTTATTAATTTAAAACCGTCTTGTATAAAGTTTTATCCTTTTTTATCTATTATCTTTTGAACCTAACAAAGAAAGACATAAACATTAAGAAAACTTAAGAAAAATGAAAATGTAAACTTTTTTAAATGGAACACCCTGTATATTATGTCACCATTAAGAAGGTATTTTAATAAGCTTTACAAAAATATCACATTTGATATATTTAGCTTAATTAGTTTCGAAAGTATGACCATTCAAATCGAAATGTAATTTCCATTATATCTACAGTCTCAGCTTAGGGCTGTAGATAGGTATAAAGGAAATTATATCTACTATTTTTAGATTTAGGTAGTCATATTTCGAAAACTATTAAAGATAGATAAAGTAAATGTGGTATTTTTGTAAAGCTTCTACAAAATACCTTTTAATAGTGACATAATATACAAGGTGTTCCATAAATAAAGGGTAATTATGTAGAAACAGGCCGCAATTTTGACCAAATTTGGTATACGGGGGTTTTTGGGGCGCTGATCACGAATCTGAAAGAGTTTTTAATTTTCTGTGTATTTTTGCACCTTTTATCAAATAAATTGAAAAGGTTCCTTTAAAAACGTAGCAAGCCATGCCTAAACTGCTCCGACGCATTCATCATCATTGAAAACGATTGAAAGTGAAGCTACGCAATTTAATTCAAAAAAGTGTAAAATACGTAGAAAATGAGGTTTTAAGAGATGAAATTTAAGTATTGTAGTACCATATGCAAAAAGAAGGGGCATATAGTGAAAATGAAGTTATTTCAAATACCAACTTTAATGATGGATATCTTGGAATCAACTCCGATTAAAAATTCTTTCAGATTCGTGATCAGCGCCCCAAAAACCCTCGTATACCAAATTTGGTCAAAATCGGAGTTGCGGCCGGTTTCTACATAATTACCAAAAAAAGTTTACCTTTTAATTCTTCTTAATTTTTTGATGTTTATTTCTTCATTTTGTTATGCTTAAAAGATAATAGATGAAAAGTATGAAGCTTTTATACAAGACGTTTTTCTATACTTTTTGATTATAGGTAAAAGTGGGTGGCAAAATATAAATGAAAACCCTGTACTATACTTAATAAAGATTCAGGATTAAAGCAAAAATATTCTTTTGTCTATTTACCTGAAAAACCTGTTGTAAGATATTTTCAGTGGGCCAGAAAAACATCTGAGTACAAAAATCCATATCTTTAGATAGTTGCATAGCTGAAGATGCTTTATTGCACAGTGGGCACGTTCTAGTATCTTCTTAAATAAGTAAAAAGAACATATAAGTACCACTTTAAAAAATGTGAATCATATTACTCAATAAAATGGGACAGCTGGAAGAAATCTACCCTAGTATCGGCGGATACGTACGGTACTAAATATAAGATACATGTATGGCCGGATTAACTCTTGGGGCCCCTAGTCAATGGAGTTGTCGGGGCCCCTTTGAAATAAAAAAGGGTTCTTCCCTAGACCCTTAAACCAATGAATTTCTCTTTTACTTAAAGAAGACAAATAAAGGCATCCCTGTTGTAATAACATTGTAAACCATTAAAAAGTTTAGGTATCTACTCTTCTACCTTTATTGACAAATATTTAATCACATTTTACATTTTACAACCTTTATAAAAAAATATCTTTTATTTGGAATTTTTGATGAATTTGGTATAGGGGGCTTTTGGGGCGCTGATTACGGACCTGAAAAAATTTTAGCGGAAACGTTTCGCTCTCGAGATATCGATCATCAAAGATAAAATTTAAACTAATCTTATTTTCACTATATTTCCTCTTCTTTGCATACAATTTCTGATTTTAGGCTAAAGTGGAAACAATAAGTAATTTTTACCTTTTAAAACCCCGTTTTTCTACGTATTTTACATTATTTTTGCATTAAATTGCATAGCATCCCTTTCAGCATGCAGCATTTTTAAAGAGAACTTTCGGAACTTGATAAAAGGTGTAAAATACATGGAAAAACAGGGTCATTACAGGTAAAAAGTAAATATTGTATGCCATTTTAGGTTAAAATCATAAATTGTGTACCAAAAGAAGGAGGAATATAGTAAAAATAGGATAAGTTTAAATTTCAACTTTGATGATATCTCAAGAACGAAGCGTTTCTGGTAAAAAAAATCTTCCAGATTTGTGATGAGCGCCTTAAAAACCCGAATACCAAATTTCATTAAAATCGGAATTGCTGCAAGTTTCTATATTAGAAAATTACACACAAGTTTTAAGGGGTATTCAAAGAAGTGGGAGAAGTCGCATCAACGAGGCCCCATTTCCTCGTTCTCAAGATCTATAAAATACAGGGTGTAATTAAACTGATGGCTTAAAATACAGGATAAGATTCCTTAGCCCATTTTAGGAGAAAAAGTTCATATTAACATAGTATGTCCTAAATCTCCAAACTTTTGAACTATAGCGGGTGTTAAAGTTTTAGGAAAAAAATCCTATTCTTATCACAATTTAACATAATAAAACTGTTCGAGATATTTTCATAAAATTAAGCATGCACTTACTAAGCCCCAATAAGAATTATTTAATGTAGAATAGGATTTTTTAAAATTTCTAGCAGTGGCGTCCGTATGGGATGAAAACTAACTATTAAAAAAAATGGTACGGCATTGGTTTTTTCAAAAATAAAAATATTTTTTTAATCCTCATTTATTTTACAACAAAACTGATTTCTTACCTTTTTTCTCAGGTGCAACTTTTTGCAAAAAAAACTAAGGTAATAGTTTAATAAACGGTTTTCTGCTATTTTATTGGTTTTTTAAAAATTATTGATACTTACATATTTTAGACACTCTTCTAAATAAAAAGTAAGTGGCGCACATCCAAAATATTCCGTTTAAAAAAAATATTAGTAAACAAACTTAAGGGACCGAGGAGTGAAAAGAGGTGCTGGGCGGAGTAAAATTGGTAAAACGAGTTAATGAAACTGAACATCACATGTAAAATTAAGTAAAAGTCACATTTTTTCCAAAAAATTTTGAGAATAAAGATAAAAAATATGATAAATATAAAATTGTTAATTCATAACCTAAAAGTGGGATGAAAAACGACTGAAAACATCAGTTATACCATAAAGTAACATACCTACGGATAAGAGAAACCATGGCATGCTAAAATTTTCGTACCGCTTTTGCGGCAGGCTTGGCGGCAGGCTTGGCGACAGGCTTGTCATTTTTCCAGTTTACACTTTAAATGCGTCGGTCGAAGCCTCGCCTCGTGTAACATCAGCGGTGGGGAGATACGTAAGCTTACTGAAATGACTAACTGGCGGTATTTCAACGAGAAACGAATAAAATTATATTGGGAGTTTTCGCATGACCTGTCCTTAAATCGGCTATTCCATGATAACTCTTATAATTTCCTTACTCTATGGTTATACCCAAGATTGTTTGACTAGGTAAGGTTGCCTCGTAAGCTTTGCAACATGGCGGACCATACGTCACATATGTATTCTGCTCATTATTTAATGAAGTTTTTAACAGTGTAGTTTGTGTTTTTTGTCAATATTAAAGAAATACTTTTAAATACTGTTAATTCCAGTTGTTACAGTAACTTCTTTATTTCCTGTTAATAAATTATTTAACAATGATTATTCCTTGTTTGCTATGTTGGCGCAAAGAAACCAGCAGTGCGGTACATATGTGACGTTATGAGGCAACCTTACCTAGTCAAACGATCTTGAGTTATACCATGCTAAATATGGAAAGCATTCGACAACATCGAAAGGGTCTGATTCTATTTATGAGTGAATAAAAGAAAGAATTCACACAAACTGGATTCATAAAGTGTCTCTGGTGTAATTTAAAGATTTAAAAAAACGTTGACTAACCAGAACTAACCTGACCACCCTTTATAATCCCTCTTTTATTATTAAACATTTATACAACGTTGCCAATTGTCCATAATAAAAGTGGAAATGCTAAAAAAATATTTTTTATTAAAAAAATCATAACTGCGCCTTCATATTATTATTAAGGACAACCAATAGATAATATCCCATATAACATTTTTTGCCGGCCATGTACATTTAATTTACTGGCATTGCAAACACTCTTTAATGGCAAGGCATTGGCAAAAAGGTATTAAAAAGACACGAAAGTGGGCAACTGGCCGTTATTGGGCCACGTGTTGCAGATAATGTGATGGCATCCGTCATTAATAAGTTATGCCAAAAAAAATGCGTTTAGGATGATGGCATCCATCATTAATAAGTTATTGGCAAAAGATAACAAATAGACACGAAAGTGGGAAATTGGCCGTTATTGGGCCACATATTACAGATACTGTGATGGCATCCATAATTAATAAGTTATGATGAAAAAATGCGTTTAGGATAATGGCATCTATTATTAAATAAGTATTGCAAGTTTTATAAGATGAATGTCCCAAAAGTTAAATAACATATCTAGAATTCTATAATCGAAAAAAATTAGAAAAAAGGCAGGAAAACTTGATCATTAAAAAAATTACATAATATAAATTTTTATACAGTAACAATAAACCATAAAAATTAAAGGTATGTAATAAAATTTAAAAAAGATGGTAAGTAAATCAAAAGAAAACACTTTAAAATAGTAAGTATTCAAGGGACACTTACACTCAATTTTCAGATCCAAAACATAGGGAGAAATATTTTAAAGTAGTCAAATGTCGAAAAAAAACTATTAAAATATATATTTTTTATTAACACGTCAAACTTTTAATAAGGCAATTCCCTGGTTTCATATAATTTTTTAAGTAACTACAAACTTAAAAGCTTTTAAACAAAATGTTTGCAGCTCCTAACAGTCTACTTGAATAACTCGCCTTCTCGACTAGCCATCACAAATTAATCACACAACACACACTAATGAGGTAATGAATACACCTAATTATGTCTATTAAAAAACTCTTTTCTTTAAAAAATAAACTAAAAAGCTAGAAAACCACGTAGAAATTTTTGCACAAAGCGATCAAACAAAAGCAATTTTTCTTCATCTGTCAAAATCGTCAAATCTTGTATTTCGGCTAAGCGGGAAATTTGAATTTGTCACCTTCGGTCGAAATTAACCTAGCTTTACCATTATTTTATATTTATTCTCTCAAAAATACCTACATAATAAAAATTTTGTTTAACTTAATTTTTATTTGCATGATTTGTAACAATAAAATGTTATGAAAAGGCCATTTCCTGGCTGTAAAAAACATAAAATAAGGTTGTTTAGCTGCCATTATAAATAAAACAGATCAAAAAATTGCTCTAATGTTAGTTAAATACCAATGTTAATAATATGGGTTGAAAAGTATGAATATGCGTTGAAGGTTTGCCTTCAAAAATCCAATATTTATTTGCCTGCAACAAAAAGGCATGCTTTATTTAATCAGGATTGGTATGCCGCCATTTTTGTATGCTTGCCGGCAATTTGCCTGCATGTAAAATTTATTGGCAATTGAGTGTTTATTTAGGGTTGACTTTTAATGCGTATTAGATGTTGGCATAATATTACCACCAATTGCCAATGCTTTACCATCAATGCCAATATGAAAAATGTGTATTGCCGGCAAATAGTTTTTGTGGGATGTACGTCAAAATATTTTAAAAAATTGTTAAAATAGCAGAAAACCGTATACTAAATAATTACCAAAACTAAAAATAGGGCACTAGTTTTAAATTTCGCTGTACCAAACATGCATCAAAAACGGTTTTTATTTTTTACGCGAAAACGGTGCATCGGACAAAAACGGTCAAGAAGTCAAATTTGTTGAAAAATAACTGGGAATTTTAAACATATTTTTTTTTCGGAAAACGCAATGGCGTACCATATATATTTATTTATTTTTTTTTTAAGCTTCAGTATACATCTTGTAGGGATGCCACTGGTAGAAATAATTACGGTAAGTCCTTGAATTTTGGTCTAAAGAATTTGTGGTAGCATTTTGTACAGACCTCTTAGGGGCACCCTGTTATGTACTTATATGTAGGCAGAAAATTTCTCTGCAATAATTTATTCATTTATTTTATACAGTGTAGGTATATTAATATCATTAAATAGAAACAGGAATGTAGGGAATTATTGATGTATTTTATATGTAGGTAATTAATTTCTCTTTACAGAATAATATGCCTTATTAAAGAAAAAAAACTGTACATGGCATGTTTTAACTTGATACCTATTTATACTTACTAAATATTTGTATACATTTTTCACAAAATATATGACCGCACTCTGATAAGTAAAACTTAACGTTAGCCTGGTATTTTGACGAGCACTTGTTACAAAACACCCAATCTTTCATGTTTTTCGAAATTTGCAGAACTTAAAAAATTATATTTTCTGGAAGTTCTTTAAAATTTCAAAAACTCTAAATTCCCTAGTGATATATGGTGGCATCACGGTGGCATTAAAAAGTTTATAAAAAAAGAAAACTCTAAAATCATGGCTAACAAAAAATATTATTTTTTACTTGAGAACTTACAACGTCCATAAATAGATGGCACCACGACAATAAATTTCAGTTGAACGAAATCGTAACATATTTAAAGCTTCTATTGACTGGATCCTAAATTATAAAAATCAAGTATGCAAGAACTTTCAAAAACCAAAACCATTTCAGTGATTTTAATACAGCGATGCCAAAACGTAAAAATATTATTGTAATTTACTAAAAAAAAAAAGATATAATGGATAAGTAGTATGTGTAAGTAGGTACCAGGGTACCTAACAAATTGCTAGCAAAATATACGAGCATAATGCTATAAATTTTAAGGAGATGTGAACAAAGCAATAAAATTATGTTGCCCTTGCGTACATTATTGTTTCGAGAACTTGTTACGAATTTAATAACTAACTAACGTTACGGAAGTGCCGCAAAGCTATTATTTCTATTTTTTTATGGGCATCCCCGTCACGACATTTAATATTTAATAATAGAACGTTTTGAGTTCACTCTTTGTTTGACCTTCGGACAGTGCGGACGTGCGTAGAGGACTACAAAGTTCTTCCCGGAGTGGAGGTTAAAGGTGCCGTACGAACGTTTTTTACCTTCGGGGATCAAGGAAAGATTCACGCTAAATTGACGGCATCTTTCTTCTGGATCTAAGCGCTGTGAGCGAAGATTCCTATAAGCTGATGGTATCCTGTTTGGTGGTGACCACGAGGTATTTCTCAAATGGCGGGAAATAGATGGGCGTGCCATGGGAACTGTCAGTAGTGAAAGTGAAGGTTATACGTAACACCCAAAGTCGAACACCAGTAGCAGGTCTTGGTTTGACAGCCGACAATTTATGCATTGCATCGATTGTAGAATTATTATTGTTTTCTTTTTGGAATTTCTGGGAGCTATGAGCTCGATAATCCAGATTTTCCGTCGACGAAGCCCTGGAAAGCATAGTCCGGAAGGGGAGAGTGGTGGATTGGACCTGAAGGGACCAAAACCAAGAAAAAAATAGAGAGAGAGAGAGAACGTTTGGAGTTTTGGCAACGTTGCACAATCCTTGAAATTTGATAAAAATGTGTGGTTGGGAAACTTTTAAAAACTACCAAAAATGATTAGAAAATTAATAAAATTATGCAATAGTAGAGTTTCTGAACACTTTTTAAGGAAACCAAATGAACCGTTTAAAAGGTTATTAACTAGTAATGTGGTTATTCCAAAGCTAACCAATTACTGCCATATACAAAATCTTCGATACAAAAGTAAAAGTTCCAAAAAGGGGCAAACATCCGAAACGGAATCAAACGATGATTATGATAGTGGACAGGATGCAGTACAAGACAAACATACAAAAGTTTTAAAAATATCTGTTACTTCGTTACGAGTAGATGCAATTTTAAAGAGCAGTTTGGGAATGGCAAGAAATAAAGTTGAAACATTATTTTACGAGAGTAAGATCAGACTAAATGGAGAAAAAATAAAGAAAAAAAGTGCAAGTGTACGTGAAGGGGACGAAATTGATCTTATCAAAGGAGAGGATATAAAAAATCCTAATTTTATGAATGTAGCTCGAGTTGAAATATTATCTATTACTGCTGAAGGAGATACCATTTCTGTGAAGATACGAAGACATAAATCCCTAACAGTAGACGCCTATACATAGTCAAAAAGAACTCTTGCAAGTATAGAAATGGTTTTAAAGCTATATTTACACAGACACATATTATAAAAATAAAATAAGAATAAGCAATCTTAACTCTGTTATAAAAGTGATAATATGGTAAATGTGTATCTTTTAATTCGATATTTTTATTTTATTTTTATATTATTTGTCTGCATAAATTTGCCCTAAGTCATATTTGTAAATTTGTAAAAAAAGACTAATAAAACATATTTTATAAATGTGTTGGTTTATTTTGTTCAGTATTGATCTACATTATAATATTTAAAAAAAATACTGGCATTGTCACTATAAATTAAATATAAATAAATACTAATTTTAAATAAATTAATGTACAAATAAACTTAACTATTTTTAGCAATTCATAAATTCTACTCTATGCCACACCCGATCCTTCCCGTGTAATTTTCTTTACCCTTAATTATAACTTTTAAGGACAATGTCTTTAATTATAAGTTAAAACATGTATAAGAAGACTCTATTTTCACTGGATTTTTGTTAACAATTAAAATGTTTAAATATGTAGTTAAAGGATTTGCTTGTCTTTAGATATAAACATATCTAAAAGAATTTTACAATTTAAATATACTTTACTTTGTAGCTGATGCAAGATGTAAATTACAGTTTTAAATATTGTGTACCTAATATTTATTTGTTTATTGAATATTCTTAATGGAGGTTTTTTCTTAAGAAATATCTAGCATTGAGATTTAAATGTGACTAAAGGAAATCAAACCTTAATGTTAAAAACTTTTTATAAAGATATTGTCTGAATTATAATAGCACATAGATTTCAATATAAACCACTAAAAATTTATTAACTCTAACATTTGCAAAAGTTCTTTGGGGCATTTTTCAAGGACTTTATTATTGTTTGCAAGTAAGCAGGAAAGATTAAAAACAATTATATTGCCTACTTTCTTTTTTAATTTCATTGCATATTTATAAGTCTCTAGTAAAAAGGCAAAATGGTATAAAGATTCAAATTTGGGGTATGCCTTAAATTTAATGTGTTTCTTTAAATGTTTCATTTGTTCAGTAATTTAATTAATCACTACATTTATATCGAATAGTTGAAGCTAGCTTGAGTTAAAGCGGCTTTTAAAAGTGGTTTGAAAAAAGCGATATAAACGCGCTTGAAAGTGACTTGAATCGTTCAAGTCGAGCCTGAAAATAAGTAGGGTTGACTTCACTGAAGCCGATTAGAGAACACGATATAAACGATTCAAGCGGGCTTTATAACTGCCTAACTTCAGATTAATGCTTCTTAAAATGTCATCAGTGTTAATTTCATATATGATTTTGACATTTTTATAAAAAATATAAGTTGAAAAACAGGTGAAAAAACTATAAAACACGCTCACACCAACAACAGCACACAAAACGGGACGAATTAAAAAGTAAGGTTTGTTTTTCATTTAATGTCTACTGTGAAGTTGAATGCAAAACTGCCGCATGCGTACGACCATGGCCTGAAATCTGCTTGACCTCGATTTTCAATCGACTTTCAAGCCACCGAAATAAACACGTAGACTTGGAAATTGCTTTAAAGCCGCTGTTTTCTAACCAGCTTCAACTATTCGATATAAACGTAGTAAATGATTGTTTAAAAACAAACATTATCAGAGGTGTTAGTGATTCTATACTATATACTATAAATCTATAGCAAAAAAAAAAAAAAATGTTAAAAAATTATTTTTAAATTATATCAAAGAAAGTGAATTATAATTAGCCGAAATTAAAATACTTTTTTTTAAATATCTAACATTTTACAAAAGTATTTTGCAAGAGTTTGTAGATTATCAATGCAATAAATCCCGTAATTGAAGGGGTAAGAAGAAAAAGAGTCTAAGTGACAAGTTGCCTTAAAATTAATGCTTAAATTTGGATAATTAAAGTTGGAAATTATTTGACAACAAAGAAATTAAATAATTTAACTTCTTCGTTCTATAATATACATAAAAAACATTGTAAAAACATTATTGTAGAAGAAAACTGTCTTTAAGGTCAAATAATTTATAAAAATAAATTTGTTACTTAAAGGTTTTTGCTTCTTACCCCTTCAGTTAAAAATTAATTTATCAACTATAAAGCGCAGTTAATAAAGTAGCAGGTACGTAATGAAAAATGAACATCTAGGTTTTCTTCCATGTGTCAACCATTTATTTATTTAAGTAATAAAATCATTTATGCTACCCTATTTATTAAGCTGTTTTTACAGTAGCAGATATGTCATGCAACTTAAATGCATTTTTTTGTGTGACATATTCTGTTGGTTGTTGATTGTTATAAAATCAATTTTAAAAGTTAACTTTTTAAAACAATTTGACCGTTTTGTCGCACTCTAAATTAGTGATTAGTTTCAATGCCTACCAGAATTTATTTTAATAAAAACGTATGCAATGTTAACAGTAAATGCTACATTTACTAAATCAAAAATTTAAGTTACCATAAATCTGCTATTACTTTTTTAGTTCATGTGTCACTAAATTTCAAATTTTATCGTTTGTAAATAACTTTAATAGAAATTATCGAAAACAATAAATAATAATGGATTAAAATGATTTAGAAATTGAAATTATAAAATTTATATGATCGTAGAAAAGTACAAACCCCGTCTCAGTAAAGTTGGCCTAACTAGATAAAATATGTAATTATTTTAGGTTTTTTTACATGTTTTTTTTTAATATTTTTAATTACAAACTTTGTGTTAAAAAATCATAAAATATTAATAATTAATTAATAATATAATTAATAAAATATTATGTTATCATAGAATTGTATTTATTTTATTTAATGTGTCTTTTCTATGCCCAATTTACAAAAATATATTTTTATTAGTTGGGCCAAATTCATTGAGAGTAGGCTCGTATAATATGCAATACATAGATAAAAGGTCTTTTTACTTATGGGGTTACTGCACTGGCCTGTCAGCTTGTGCTATCAAACTCCCATTAAAAAAAAAAAAAATCATAGACTTGTTCTATAGATTACTATTTATGTTTAGCTTTGACACATAATAGAAAAAAGGGATTATTTTCCAAATAATCTTAAACTTTCGTTGACAATAGAATATACAGGTCTGGAAACGAAACCGTCGACCACAAGAAATTGAGGTCAAAAATGATAGGGGTCATAGAGTGAGCCAAAATAATGTTAGTACTTGGGAGTCTTTGGATCTTTCCAAGGCATATGATTGCCTTGATAGAGACCTACTTTTGACAAAACTTGAGTTGTACGGAATTAGAGGCAATGCATTAAAATGGTTTGAATCATACTTAACAGGTAGAACCCAAAAAGTAGTAGTAACAAAAGACAATATTGGGGCAAAGTCTGGAAGTTTGCAAAATGACATTGGAATCCCGCAGGGTAGCATCCTGGGACCAATTTTATTTATAATCTTTACCAATGACATTAACTTTGAAATTCCTAAACAAAATATTGCTCTAACGGCTTATGCAGATGATACTAATCTCTTAATATCTGGTAAAGAAATACCTGAAATTATTGAACAAACTAAAAATATTTTTTCACAAACAAAGACCTGGTTCGAGAAAAACAGACTTATACTAAACAAGGAAAAAACTAACTTAGTCCTGTTTAGAACAAAATTAAATAACATCGATAAACCAGAATATATTGAAATAGACAACAATAACATCACAGTTCAAAGTAACACGAAATTTTTAGGAATCCAAATTGATGAATTTCTAAACTGGTCAGATCAAATAGATTTAATTAGTAGCAAGCTAAATAGTATAAGTTACGGTATCAGACTGACAACAAAATATATTTCAGAGACTGCGTTGAGGACATTGTATTTTGCAAACTTCGAGGCCACAGCAAGATATGGAATTATTTTTTGGGGTTGTAATTCCAAGATACAAAATATCTTTGTTATACAAAAACGTTTATTGCGAACAATGTTTAAAATGTTATATAGAGAGAGTTGTAGAAATGTCTTTAGAGAAAAGGCTATTCTTACAATTTATGGTTTGTACATATTTGATACAATAATGTTTTTTTATAAAAATAGAAATAGTTTTAGGGTAGAAAGTAATCATAATTACAACACACGGACAACAGAGGTAAATTACCCAATTCATCACCTATCATTGTTTGAAAGAGGACCATACTATAGAGGCATTCGTTTCTACAATAAGTTACCAAATGATATTAAAAGTGCACCGACTTTAAAAGTGTTTAAAAGAAAAGTAAAACAATTTTTAATACAAATAGAACCCTACAGTGTGAAAGACTTTACAGAGAGACAATTGTAAAGTCTCTTTTTTGTTGACGTGATTTCTTTTTATGTTTATGTATTTGTATACCTGAATATGATCAGAAATAAAGAGTTTTTCTATTCTATTCAGAAGTTCCATCGCTATTCGTTAGGGAGATATTGACCTTCAAAGTTGGTATAAAAGAAACTTTTCAACGATAACTTTTGAACTGTTGCCACAGTACCAATGATTTTTGAGCTACTAAATAACCTCATAGTATTGCTTCTATCCATAGGTAAATGGCTGTTCAGTTAGTTCGGAATTATACGGGGTGCGACGATTTTTTCGTTTAATGTGTGCAATTTTAACATAGGTTATAAATTAAACATTTTGCTTTGATCGTTTGATTTTTCATCATTTTTGTACAAAAAAGGTACCTATACCTTATTTAAATCGATATCATGGACCGTTTTTCATAAAATTGCATTTTAAGTCCACACATACCAAAATTTTGTATGTAATAAACTATTCCATTTTTTAAAGAAAATTTTTAAAATATGGTAAAATTCTTAAAAACAGTTTTTAATTAAATTATCAAGTTTATTGAGCTGATAAATACCGTTTTTAATTATTTTTATCATAATTTTATAATTTTATTAAAAAATGAATTTTTCATTACATACTAAATGTTTGTATGTCTGGACTTAAAATGTGATTTTAAGAAAAACGGTCCAAGATATCGAATCAAATGAAGTATACCTTTTTTGTACAAAAATGATGAATAAATCAAACGGTCAACGCAAAATATCAAATTTGTCACCTGTGTTAAAAATGCATACATTAAATAAAAAAATCGTCGCACCCTGTATAATTTCCACTGAACAGCCGTTTATGTATGGAAAAATATATTACTATGAGGTTATTTAGTAGCCCAAATATCATTGGTACTGTGGCAACAGTTTGAAAATTATAATTAAAACAAGTTTTTTTATACCAACTTTAAAGCTCAATATCTGCTTAACGAAGCGCGATAGAACTTTTTTTTATATGAAGTACTAACATTATTGTGGCTCACTCTATCACCCCTATCATTTTTGACCTCACCTTTTCGGACACCCTGTATAAGGCATTTTCAAATATTGATCTGATGGGTTGGGGTAGATCAAATCAGCTGTTTTCAAGATTAACTAGGATTTTCGTTATTTTTTGAACACATTTAGACTTTATTCATCGGCTTCGTTTCAACACAAAACATAACCATTTTGGTTTGTTCCTGGTCGTGTAGTTCTTTTTAAAGCTTTTAACAATATTAAGCTGTAAATAATCAACAGCTGGTTTTGCAATTTTTGTATAATCCGACTAATCCTGGGTTTCACCTGGGTCAGCAGTCTGAGTTAAAGATCCGATCAACTTATGAAAACGCGTCAAGATTGGGTGATCCTTTTAGAACAAGTTTTTATGAGTCGGGTTAACCCAAGATTAATTTTTGAAAATGTCTAGAGTAGAACACATCATGCATCTCAATGTATAGAGTATGTTAAAGCATAGGCAATATTCGAGGTGTGGTGAGCCGTGTCGCCGTCCAACAAAAGGCGAAAGCGCTCGTTGCAGAGAAGGAACTGTAGGAGAGTACATAGTAGATTGGTAGAAGGGATTGAATACACGTATTTCCCATGGTCGGCGGTTTCTTTTTCAGACTGGTATATTTACTTAGTGGCGATGTTAATAAATTAAAACTTAGCTTTCAATAAATGAATCTGCATTAAAAAATAGAACATATTCTACACCTCTATCAACTAATAATTAAATATGAACAAAATCAAAATAAACATATGTAACAAAGTAAAAAATAAATATCTATCCCTAAATTTTATTGTTCCCTAATATCTGTTATTAAAATCTTATTTTATTATTGCTGATCTAGAGCTGCAGATAAAATATGATTCTATTTATTCCCCACTACTATTTTATCATATTTGTCCCATTGAAAACCCTTAGTTTTCCAGCTATTTCGGAACTAGAGAGGAGCTTAAGTCGTTAACTAAAAAGTTATAAACAAAATTTGCTTTTCCTCTACTTGCTTGGGGCTTTGAATTTCTTATTTGGTCTCTAAGCAGTATGTCGCCAAATAGGGAAGCCAAGGTCTTGGCATCATAGCCATTGTCGTTGGAATACTTTAAGAGTTCTTGAAGAAACATGCAGATGTAGAGAAAAACGGTGCGATGAATATCATTAAGTTTCTGCATAAGTAGCTAAAAAACAGTTATATACTTATGCTAAAATGTACACTAAATTATAAAATATTAATTACAATAACCGGCAATAGGTTTGAAACATCTGGGATTTTTTCTATTAGGAGAAAGTTTAGTTTTTTCTTCTTTTGGCAAGTGTTTTTGTGTGTCTGATAACCTAATAGTCGATTTGGCATGTAAACGGCGGTATGGCGAAAAATTTGAATAAAGAAAGATAAAATCATAAAAAATTAAGTTAGATAAAAAAATATGGATATATGTAACTCAAAGAGAAATAACGATTTAGATTTTAATTTTAACTCTAAATGCAAAGTTTGAAGTCTATATTAAAATAAAGGTAAATTGGTCATTTTTTAAAAATATTTATTTAGTTAGATAGCCTAAGTTCGATACCCAGCAGGGGAGACATTTTTAGGTAGTAGTGATGTAATAACGGTTGTGGTGGCACTACTGTGTAGTCTAAAAGGTACTGTGAAATGCAAAAACTGCATTGTTAAGTGTTTTGAAAACATTTACGAAACAGGAAATAAGGTGGGTAGCCTATGTGGGCTGTTAAGTTTAAAAATATAAACCTAATTAGTTGTTTTAGTTTTAATAAGACATATATTATTTTTTCAAGAAGCAGAACAAATTATTTAAATGAAGGTTTTTGATAGGACAACCACTGTTCCAATGTTCTATTCATTTTAAAATGTAGAACACATCATAATCATATTTATTAACTTTTAGCCCTCATAAATATTTTTTAAGCCCCATGCTGGCCTAAAACAGGTCTACCGCGTTAAATAAGAAATTCATTTTTGGGGTTATAAAGCTGCTACTTAATATTTTAAAAAGTTTTTATGTTTGTTCAGCAATGACAGGGAGGGATTGCTTTAAAATTATTTTAAGGTCAAAATGGCACGTTTATTCCTTGCTGCAATCATATTTCAATACTGTAATAGTCAGTCTTTGGATATATTTGCGTCTTGTTTTGTCTAGCGCTACATACAGGTTAACAATAAGCAAATGAATAAAGCAAAAAAATATTAAGATTTTCCCCTCCAGAAAATAAAATTATTAACGCCACTGCCTTGCTCAGTTTATGATACGACTATATCAAACATTTTTTTAGAACATGAAATATATAATATAATTTATTTTTTTTGTTATAATAATAAAACTATCCGTTTCTACCTGTCTGCAATTCTGGAAATTGCTTGCTGCCGCGATACAACGATCTTGGAGTTCAAATGGAATCACTGGATCTTTGGTGTAGGATAAAAATAATAAAAGTGTTTCTGCTACAGCTTGTGGAGTTCCAGCTAAATAAAATAATTAAGGAAAACTTATAATTTCGTTGGGGAATAACTATATATTTTAGCTGGTTTGGCCAACTTTACTGAGACGGGGCTTGTATATTGCAAATTAAATATTCGTAACTTATACGATTAGACTTTAAAGGATACGTAATGGATCTTGAGAACCAAAATCTAACCAATCTCTGATCCTTAATAAGTCTTCATGGAGTGCACATGATTCAAACAGATCTCTTGTTTTCAGACCATGCCTATAAAGGTGGTCTACCAAAAGCCATAATTCTCTTGGTACAGAGTAAAGGATGGGGGATTTATTGCTACTCTAAAAAATATTAATAGAATGAGCTAATTACAAAACTTAAATTAATTTAATTAAATTATTCTGTAACTCCTAGAGCGAAAATTGAACGCGTCCTTAAATTGACAAAAAATGTGTATTAAAACTTACTGCTAAATTCCAGTCTTCTTCACTTAAATGCATTATGGGTACCCGCGTTCTAACTAATGAAGACAGTGATTGTGTAAAGCAAGATTTTTGGCAGTTTCCATTAATAATTATAAACATATCTTTTCCACCCTTTAGATGTAATACTAGAATATCATAAAGTACATCTATTTCAGTTTCTACATTAACTTCTAACCGTACATCACATTTCTCACCTAAAATAATTTTAAATATAAAAAAATAGTAGTAAATATTTTAAGACTATTTGGTAAATAATGTTGATAGTTTTTACTGACAAAAATATACATACCCGGATTTATACTACCACAGTATGGCAAGATCCTTAACCAGTCTTTGCAATAAGAAGATTCATTTAATTTTTTAATAAATTCAAATTCGGCTGGAACCTACAATACCACAGTGTATGAGAATAACAATGAAGTATACAGTGCAGTTCGTTAATGCCCCCTGTTATGCTATTTTTTGAACGAATTAATTTAAAAAATTCAAACTTTGGGATATGAAATTAATGCACAAATACCATATTCTAGACTAAAATTGACAAATAAAAATTTCAAGATGGCGGCTGGTCGCCATCTCCGGAAAAAAATTGATAAAAAGGGGATCTTGTGGCATATAATTTTAAAAGTTCCTGACGATTACTTTATAACCCTAGAATATAAAGTCAATATTTTCACCTATTACAGAATGGCGGTACTTTAAAATTTACCTAAATAAAGTTAAGATGTACTTAATGTGGTATTTTCTTAAAACACTTTTTTTTAATGGTAATTTAATATAAATTAAAAAAATATAAACATTTTGTCTTATTCTGTATATTATTACCAGTATCACCATTAACAAGACCTTTAACAAAGCTTTGACAAAAAACATACATTAAGTGCATCTAACTTTATTAGTTTTGAAAATATGGTTCTCCAAATCAGGTATTTAGGTAATTTTTAAAGTACCACCACATTGTAGTAGGTAAAGGTATTGCCTTTATGTTTTAGGGTTATAAAGTACTCCTGAGGACT
Organism: Listronotus bonariensis; assembly: GCA_014170235.1. NCBI lineage: Eukaryota > Metazoa > Arthropoda > Insecta > Coleoptera > Curculionidae > Listronotus > Listronotus bonariensis. The sequence continues at coordinate 168,710 of JACEGR010001331.1, forward strand.
TTTGAAATTTGATGATCCGTTAAAAAAATAAAATTGCGGAAGGAGGACATTAAAGAAATGCACTTGTATAATAAATTTTAAAAAATTAATAATAAAAAATGAAAACTTAGCGTTTTGTCTTTTAATTTTGAAAATCATATTTTTTACTGTATGTATTTCGGTTTTAGGCAAGCAACCCAGCAAGTTTCTATATTGATATTAAAATGACAACGTTATGCTAAGTGCCAAGATTTAAAAAATTATTTTTTTTTGTGTCCATTTTCTTGCCTATACTAAAATCGTTAATTAATAAAAAAACAAGCAATAATTAGTACTATTATTATGGCTAACTTTAAACACCATAAAAAAACCATATTACAATTATATTATTATAATAAAATAAAGTGCCTTCTTACCACTCCAGTATTAGCAATAATAATTTCCCTGGACTGGGGCTCCCTAAACTTTACCAATCCAAAATTAACTTCAGTCTGATCAACGGTAACTTGAGGTAGAAATTCATTTTCGTGTTTATCCATTTTTTTAAGCAGATCTTCGTGTACTTTTCGGTATTTTACTGGATCTACAACACTTATTTCTGACTTAAACAAAGCACTAACAGGTTTATGATCACTAATTTTTAATTCCATATGACTCCTAAAAAAGTTGGAAAAGGGTTAATTAAGAAAACACCTTGATGTGTATTATGCTCTCATTACTAAATTGGTCTTAAATATCAAAAAATGTTTTTGTATTATTTTTTTAAAGAAATAAATATAAATATTTAGTTCATAAAGGAAAACATTTCTTAGAGAAAAAAAAAAAAGAAGGTGTCCAAGTAACGTAATCACGGTCTGCATTATATTTCGATAATTGCATAGACAAGACGTTTTAAAATGTCAATGGCTTTTGGATCTGAAAAATAAGGCGGTTAGGCTAGCGAGAAAATGTTCCCCATATATTTTCAATGAGACCTGCGCACGAATTTTTGACCCCACACTGGGAGAGTTGCTGTACACCTTGCACATGCGCAGTTCTCATAAAAAGCTAGTGTTTTTCAATTAAAATCCAATATAGTGTTGGCAACATTGACAAAATTTGCAGTATTTTAATAAATATAGTGGTTGGAACACTGAAAATGTTTACCTATAGCAACAGGGCCACACTCATGATAATTTGGGATTTTCCGATTGTAAACGCCGGGTAAAATTGACGCCGTCAGCCGCCCAAAACCAACCTCTCACCTACGGTCGACCGTTGTTAGTCATTTGATATTCTCGCTAAGGCACAATAACAGGACATTTGTGCTTAGCGAGCTGTAGTATTTTCATAGTGGTGTTTTTAACTCTTGTTTATATTTTAGTTTTGATAAACCAAAACTAAATAATGAGTTATTAGTATAGTGTTGTTTTGCAGAAATTAGAAGGTTTTTCTTGTGGTTTGATTGCAAATAGTGAGGTCAGTCGAAATTTTCGGCATAAAATTTTCTAAGATCCGAACGTTTGCAAACGACCAGAGGCAAAGGTGATAACTGACCAAGTCAAATGGCATACAGCTACATGAGCACGAACGAAGAACTACGTGCAGCGAAAGTGAAATAACAGTGTATAAATTGAGTCCTCAAACTAGTTACACCAAAATTAATTGGTTTTATGATAAAATAAATCAAATACCAATTGATTTAGTTTTGTTGTGTCAAAGTAGTTTTAAGAAGAAAGATAATAACGCAAAAATATCGTGCAGTTTTAAGGTTTAGTCAAAGAGGGTCCAGCAAAAACAAAATTCAAGTTGAGATTAGTGCTTCAAAGCACTCTCGTATACTAAATTATACAAGACAAAAAAGTACCCAATATCTAAACCGGTTTAATTTTAGGACTTCTATGGAAGACGAGTACAAACTTAAAATAAAATATTTAAATATGTGTATATATCCAAGAAACAAAATTAGGTAATTGTCTAGAAAGTTGCGGCAACTCCGATTTTGACGAAATTTGCTATACCTTGGTTTTTGGGGCGCTGATCACGAATCTATTTTTTTCGGAAACGGTTCGATCTTGAGATATTCGTCATCATGGCCAAACTGTTCTTATTTTTACTATAATTCCCTTTTTTTGCACTAAGTTACTGATGTAACACTAAATTAGCACACAATATTTTATTTAACTATAAAAACCCTTTAAAACATGTTTTTCTTATTGGTTTTTAGCCTTTCTTTATTAATATAAAAAGTTTGCTTTAAATCAAGTCGCCATGTCTGAAACCATTATACACATAGGTGTATGCATGGTTGTAGCGTTTTAGGGGTAAAAGATTTGGAATTTAATGAAAAAACGTGTAAAATAACTAAAAAAAGTTTTTTTAAAGATGTTTATATAATATTGTGTGCCTGTTAGGTGTTATATCAAGAATTTTGTGCAAAAAGAAGGCGGAATAGAGTGAAACTAAGAATTGAATTTCAACTTTGATGATGAATATCTCGAGAACGAAACGTTTCCAAAAAAAAAGTCGTGATTAGCGCCCCAAAAACCCTCGTTTACCAAATTTCCAAACCCGGTCCTGTTGTTTGTTTTCCGCTAGTCTGTAATTTTTAGTGCGCATGCCCACAAGTGTACTGCGCAGTGCCCACGTAGGGTTATTGTCATTTTTGCTGTATTTATCCTTATTATTTTTCATTTATTTTGCCTGCATAGCTGCATCTTTTACAGACCCCTCTTTTTTATGTGAACCGCAAAGTAGAATGGTGCCTAACGATTACAAAAGCCAGTTCCTAACTTAAAATGGCTAAAGTATGTGAGAATATGTGAGCTGTGCTCCTCGGATTTATATAGAACACATGAAAAATAATATGAGTTCCTATGAACGTTTTTTAAAGCCCCTCACTTACTGAAATATGTGCCCTTAAATAAGTAGTACTCTTGGATAGCTTCAACCCTTAGCTAAAAAGTTGCTCTTTGTTTGATATCGGACAAATTCTGAATTGAAGCTGTTTTCGAGAAATAGCATTTTGTTGCTTAAAGTACGGTTATATTGACTAATTTTGTATGTCAGTTTCTGACATGGGGACCCTCTCTAAACTTTCTCATTCTTCAGCTCTCCCTAATTACACAGGCCTGCGTTTTTACACCTTTTATTGAATGTTTAATTAATGTTTCTCTACTGAACTTGGGTAATTTGCTGTTCCTCTGATTTCTAATCGGTTTTAGTTTTTTCTATCACGGGTATAGGTATTTTGGTCAACAAGAGAATCTACGTGAATAATAATGCATATATATAATTATATAGGGGTAAATTTTTATAAAGTTATATTTACTAAATGAGACATAAAAAGATTACAACATTAAACAAAAAATATAGCGGCAAGAAGCACAAGCTACTCTTTGATCTTGAGAAAATCTTTCTTCTTTTTGCCCAAAAACCTCCGGATAGGTGGTTTTACTTTTATACTCGGCCGTAGGAATACCCCCTCTTCAACAAACGACAATAGTCCGCCATCATTTTGCTATCCCATCGCCCCTGATACATCGTTTCTTTATTTCTTTAATATCCTGGATGAGAAGTGCTCACCCTTATCTTCACTAACATCACCAAAGTTTGGAGGAAAATACGTGCAAATGTGCGTGTAAAACGTGAATTTTATTCCCCCTCTGCTCATATTGCAACCAAACGCCTTAAATTTGTCCAGCATGTTCCTCACAATTGTCACATAATTGTGGTGTTCAGTATTCCCCAGAAATTTATTTATCACTTCCTTAAATGCTTTAAGAATAACAAAGTTTTGACATGTTTATCGAAATTAGAGGGCTGTAAGGCCCGCCGCAAATTGAACCCAGCCCACGTCCAGTCCACGCACAGCACATGCGTAGCCCACGTTCAACCCATCTTTCCCACGTCCACGTTTTTGATCAATTTACCGCATATTGGACCCAATTCGGGATCAACCATATTTCAGATTTTTAAAACAAACCCACGCAGCAGAAGACCCACGAAATCTGTGCGGCGAACACAAACCAATCCACGCGTGGCTGGCGGCAGACGGAGCTGGCTCTGGGCTGGGTCCAATATGCGCCACTCCATTTAAAAGCATGTTTTACAAAGTTACCCACGAGGGGCTGCGCGTGTGCTGTGCGTGGGCTGGGTTCAATTTGCGGCGGGCCTAAGGATAACTTACGCCAGTTAATTTAATTCCATCTAATCTCTATACAAGGTAAGTAGGAAAAGTAAGTTTTTTCCAATTTTGTAATAGGAGGCTCTGCTTTTAATATTTGACATAACTTTTAATTGTAAACAAGTTTTCCAAATAAAGTGTAAAATTAAAGGTAGTTTTCTCCTGTGTCATATTCGTTAATTTGCACCAACCTTGTATACGCTATGGTTTATTTAAATTTTGATCAGTGTTTTGTGAGTTTCGGTGTATGCAGAGATTGTTATCAAGAATAAAATTATTTGAGAAATCAAAAATAAAAAGTTTTTTATATGGTGCAACAATTCTGGCGGTCACTATAATAAAAAATATGATGATCTTATAGAAAAAAAACTGTACATGATAGAGACAAACGACTATTGATTTGGTTATTAATACGTCAAAACTAACTTTAAAAAAACTAAAATTGTCTAATCACAAATTCTTTACAGGCCTGTGTTATCAAAGATTATGGAATCCTCCACAATGCTGCAACATTATTTTTTATTAATGTGAAAAGAAAAAAATCTTTTATAAAACGTTTTTATTGTGCCAATGGCAACAGAATAACCTAATATTTTTAAGTCAAAAACGCTTTAATTTATCGATATCGAACAGTAGTACCTTTTTTTTAGCTAAGAGTTTAAACTATTTAAAAATATTATTTTTATTTTCTTAATATAGAGGGTGTAGAAATAATCAGCACGATTGTGTAAGGATTAGTCCGCCCCTGGCGAACTAATGAATGCAAAAGTTTGGTAAGGACACTATTTTAAGAAGTCATAAACAATACGTATAATATTCAAAAATTATTTCAATTACTATAAAAGTAATTTAAGAAAAACCGATTTTCAGGGGCGTCCTTTAAAAACACATATCTCTGTAACGAGGGGTTTAAAAAAAATAATAGGGTATTTGTCATATTTTCATGCCTTCTACATGAGTCTCGAGAGATTGCCCACATATTCTGGGACACCCTGTATAGTATCCTAGAAGATAATAAAGGCATAGCAGGCCATAGTATGGATTAATGATCTTACCTATAATATACTTGGTGAATACCCCTTCCCCTCCACAGTATTCGATCAGTCCACGCGGGCGGTCTCGCCTTTTCACTCGTATCGTAGATATCGGTGTTTAAATCAAACTTATAGGTCAGGTTGGAAAGTTATATCGCCTTCGGTATAGTCCTAGAGACAAAATAAAAATTAAAAAATTGTTTACAATGCAAAAAAGTTTCGATTTAAAAAATGGGTCTTATTATGCCCATAACTAAATACCATACCAAGAAGCTTTAGGCTGATTTTAAACAAGTTTTCTTTAACGTGCGAAACGTCATGTATCAGTTAACAAATAAAGACAATGGAAGTCAAAGATAAATTAATATTATATCTTTTTGTGTTATTTTGCATGGTCCATTTTTTATATTGTTTTGGTTTTGTTGTTCCTTCACATTGAACGTTGGAAATTATTTTTGACGTGACAACGTCTTATAATTCGATGGAGCCGGCTGCACGCACCAAAAAACATGACTCCTGCGGCGTT